>NW_019294675.1:0-22931 GCF_000500325.1 Leptinotarsa decemlineata | reverse complement strand
TATATCATGCACACTCGATAAAATCTCTATTTGTATTTATCCTGGACCCGGATGTCACGCAGGTAGCTGACCTTTGCCCCTTCCGTGTGAAGTAGGCCTGAGATCCAAAAAACGCCAGAATGAAGCGCTGGAATTCTCCTAGCCTAATTACTCTAGATATTGCCGAGAGCTTCATTTACATAGAAGGAAAATTCGCCCCCAAAGACGTAGCGAAAACATGCTATCCTCGAATTATGCAATTGCATTTCTCTTTGATGAAATTCCTTACGAAATGGGTGGTGAAAGTGGCTGTTGTTAGAAAACCCGGGATAACATCTATAATGAAAACCATGATATCATTTGGACAATTAGATGCTAACACATTATTGACATCTGGCTGGGAACATTCACAATTAAAACAAGATATCTTGGATACAAACAGTCATGCAATTCCATCTGAATTCAGCCATGGTACAGCTGAACGTAGAATTGTTTTATGAACGCCAATTGTTTTATGCTGGGCTTGTACAGTTCACAAAATGCAGGGTAGTACGGTTGATCACGCTGTTGTATACTTGGGTTCAAAGTTGTTCGCTGCCGGCCAAGCGTACGTGGCGTAAGGCATCAATAGACGGCCTGATAGAAGAATTAGACTGTTCGAAATTAACTGGGACTCGCCAGTGTAATAATGACGCCACCAATGTTGTTCGCTACCGGCCAAAGAGTATACGTGTCTTTAAGTAGAGTCACATCAATAGACCTTTTCATTACAATTTTTTTTATGCGCATGAGTCAGCATCAGCCATCTTTTTCGTACTGTTTTTTGTAAACAACCATGTTAAAGAGCCCGCAACTCATGTTTTAAAAATTGAAGTTTATCAATTGTAAAAAAAGTGAACAAAAATAAAGTAGTAAGTCAAAATAATCAGAAAAAAAATTTTTATACTCCATTATGATTATGTTATCTGTACTTAAAGGAACAACAAAACGGTTTTGTTATGGAGTGTGTAAAAGTGATACACAATACAAATCATTCAAAATAACACATACTATTTTATAAATTTTCCAAAACCTTGTCTTCAATATCGCAAAAAAAAATAATCAAATCATCAAGCGTATTACATATTAAAGTATGTGCAAACTGTGCGAAATGTGAATTATGGGTGAAAAAATGTGGAAGGAGTGACCGAGGCTTTAAATCTATTGATGATGTTACCAAGGATACTTATATTACATATTACATTTCATTGGAGAAAGTGGTTCAACTGAACAAAACCCTGATCCGTTAAGCTATCAGGAATTTCAACATACGTACATTATTCCTTATAGCATTTTTGACTGTAAATTTCATATATATTATGTTGTATTAAATATTTCCCTCTGATAAAAATTACTAAACAAATTCAATTCACTATTTACATATTTGTCTAATTAATAAATGTCATATGTACAGCCTCAAAATTAATGGCTTGATTTATTAATTGGTTCCAATACTTTTGTCTACTGAAATATATTTTCAATTACATCAAACGAATTGACATTATTAATGAGAATAAAACTGTAAATACAATTTTTTATATGTTTTTAGATAGCGTATGTTCAGTTAATCGCCCAGACTCACCGGACTGGTAACTACTTTTCACTTTATGGTTAGCACCAACGAACGTTTTTTACGGGACAACTTTATTCTATCAACTGTCACTTTGATTTGCTTTGGCGTGTTGACTTGATTTGTACTTATACAAGATTCTTGGATTACCTCAATTTTTATTTTAATGGATATCAGAGCAATGTTTTTTTGGAACGAATTACTCACTGACAGTGATAGTTCAAGTAGCGAAGAGGATGGGTTGCGAGCTCGAGGTATCATGATAATGTTTTGAGTATCATTAAATTCATTTGAATTTGGAGAATATTACAATGGTAATGTTTTACAGTGTCCTGACCTAGAGTCCAAAATTTCATGGAGGAAGTAGTGGATTTTTTGTTGAAAAGTCAATGTTTACATTTTCTGAGTTTAAAAAACAAGGAAGATTTGCAATCATATCATTGGTAATGATTTCTGACAATTAGTGTCCTACCAAAAGTTCGGTTTCGGTCGAGTTTCGGCAAAATAAAGGGTTTTGGTTTCGGCGGCAAACCTGCCGAAACTACGACCGAAACCGAAACTGCATTCGGGAGTTCACGCGCTGTGATCGGTCATGTTCGGCTGGTTAAAATTCATACAAGTGATATTAGTTAACAACTCAAATAAATAATTTTGTTTAATATTTTTGAAAACCCATCATATTCAAAAGAAGGATCAAAATCTACTCAAATAAACACCTCACCTATTTTAAGTTTTTTTAAGGTACAATTAATATTTTTTCTTAAATAAGAGTTTTTTCATGTTGATTATCAATAAGTAAAAATGTCGAAGACTGCATAACGTAGTGATTTAAAGATAAAAAAATAGAGACTAACTGATTAAAATAACCTTTTCTTTATTTTTCCCTCAAAACATAATCCTTGTAAGGAAGTTTCGTTTCGGTTTCGGCCGAAACCGAGACCATTGCCGAAATTCGTTTTCGGTTTCGGTCGTAAAAACCAGTTTCGGTCGGACACTACTGACAATTTTCCAATTTCGACATTGCAGTGTCCACAAAACAGAATCTGATCTTCCTGAAAACAATAATGAAAATTGAAACCTATTTTATTACAACGCATATTCAGTGACACCCGAAAACAAAAAAAAAACAAATTAATTTCGGTTTCAAGAATCAAATATCTTCATCAAAGGTTCCAGTAATTATCTCGCTAATGTTCCCTCATTTGATGATACTGAATCGGGAAATTATGAAACAATATCGTCTGATGTTGACTACTTTAAAAAAAATATGAATACATAAACCCCTCTATTTGTTTTTGAATACTATAGATATCCGAAACACTCCCGTACAAATATAATGAAAAATAAAACACATTAATTTCCATTGTGCTTTCAGAAAAATAATTATAAAATAGGGTTAATTCAAACTTTCAAACAGCAAACAGCCACCAAAAAAATAAAAAAATGGCAAGTGACAAACAACTCACCGGACTTACCAATCTCTAAACATCGGTCGTTTCGGTGACAGATAATCAACCAAACTACCAGTTTTTCAGGAATATGACATTTACGGGACACGAAATAACCAACCAAAGTAACCAAGTTGATTTACGAAACATATTCAAATGCTGATACCTAACCTCTAAATCAGTTCACTTTTTTTCTTTTTGCGGGGCAATTGAAAGGGCAAGTGGAAGAAGGGGTCAAGTAACATTTTCCGAAAATATTTCATTTTGTTGTGGAAGAAGGGGTTATGACCATATATAACTTGCCCCGTAAGGAGCTATGTGCACATAACCCCTTCTTACATTAGGCAATAATACGTTTCAGTGCCATGTGCGGAGTATTAAGTGTATGTGTATCAAAAATATCATCTTTACCTGCTAGTGGCCAGTCTGTACGTTACGTACATGTCACTGAGTAACATTCGGCCGAAGTACTCGTACAATCGAATCGATATTGAAATGTCTCGGGCACAAAGAATGCTGCAAAAAGCGCTAGAATCGTATGATAAAGAGAATAATGTTGATAGGGAATCTGGTTTTACTCCATTCAGGGAATGCAATGATGAAAAACATGATACAAGAGATGGTAAGTTGTACCTATTTTCCTCGTGATATAAAAATAATATGGTACGATTGAAAATAATATTATAATTTTTGATAACGTTTACAGGAAGAGAAAAAGATATAGCTTCGTCTCAGACATTGTCTACGAAACAAGATTATAATATGCAGTTCTTAGCGGGACCAAGTGGTGGTAAGTGCATAAACTATTTCGTAGTCAACTTTATACATGTTTGGTTTTGCAGTCAGTTGAATCAATGAAAGAATTTTTTACGTTTGGTTTTATTATTTGCAAAAGCATCCTCAGAATTTCTATTTTCTGAAATAATATTTTTTGAATAAATTATTATAAAAGTTCGAAGTCACGATTGAAATAAACATTTACTCTTATCATTTTTCATCAACAGTCCATTCAACTGATGACAGGGTACATATTCTTTATTTCACTATCTATTTATACGAATGATATTTCATTATGAGTGAATAAATGGATAAATATTAAAAATTAGTGAATAAGTGTATGGAGTGTCTTAAGATAAGATGTAAAACTCTTTCTTTATTTAAATTGAGTAACTTGAAATCAAGTTGATATAAATAGGGCCGTAACTACGTCAGATTAGATCAGTTTTATTGTATTTTGATATCTCAAACCAAAAAATAAACCAGAATCGGTTCTATAGTATACTTATCGATGATTTTCAATTTTAGTTTTTTCCGAAGCTCACGATGACTACCAGTCTAGTAGTAGCGACTACCAACCAAACTCATCCGAATCAGGAAGTAATTCTGATGAAGATCTCGATCAACCAAGTCGGCTGAAACCAGAAAGTAAAAATACACGGACAGAATCAGAAGCGGAAGATGATATGAATATAACAATGGATCCTGCTTTTGTTATTGATGGTAAGGAAATACGGAACAGTGAACAGGGTATAACTACTAGAGGTACAAAAAGAATCAAAACATTTCCTATAAAACCAAAAAATTCAAAGATACGAACCAAAAACCCAGATTCGTGGAAAAGACATGCGGCGAAACTCTGCAGAGACAAGGGACAGAGTTATATTTCAAGTAAAGGAAATATTATAGCTCCAAAAACCATTCGCTCAGGCTGTTTATGCACTGAAAAATGCAGACTGAAATGCAGTACCAAATTCAACGCCGACAAACGGAAATCAATACTAGATGATTTTTATAATCACTCAAAAAATGTCTTATTATTTAGATGTATTACTCCTAAGACAGTTGCTCGTGAACGTAAAAATGCTGTGAAGCATAAGTCTCATTCATATAGGTACTCACTGGTTTTGGATATTCAGAAAATTTATGTTTGTAAAGAGGCCTTCTGTGCATTATATCAAATCAGCCGTAAAAAAGTCGACATTATCAAGAGTAAACTAAAAACTGAACAATCATCTACATCCCCAGATAAACGGGGTCGACATATGAACAGACCACACAAAATAAGTGAGGCTGTAGAGCAAGCCATTATCTCGCATATTAATAAATTTCCCACAGAACAATCACATTATTCCCGTAACAGTAATCCACATAAAAGATATCTGGCCCCAAATATGAACATGTCACTCATGTATAGATTATACATTGAAGACTGTAAGGAACAGAACAGGCCATAAAATTTTTTGAAAAAAAATCAACATACTCACGAATTTTCTCCACTAAGTTTAATCTGTCGTTCAGCAGTCCGAAAAGTGATACATGCAGCAAATGCGACTCTGGAAAATCAACTGAAGAACATAAAGATAATGTGAAATTGGGTTTTGACTTAATGTCCAAGGACCGTGAAAGGACATTGAAATGAATGCTACATAACGGTCGACCTGCAGCAGACAATGCCTTTGCCCAAAATCACCACTTCAAAGGCTTTCTACTTACGACAAATCTGTTTTTATAATTTGGGCATCCACTGCATCACCACTGAAGGCCACCAATCGATAATGCAAACCTGGACCGAAGATGTAGCCAGTAGGGGTGGTGCGGAAGTTGTAAGCAGCTTATGGAATTTTGCGCAGACTTGCGAGAATGTGAAAACAAGGAGAAAACTGACAGTGTGGTCAGACTCCTGCTCTGGTCAAAACAAGAATTTCCACATGATTTGCTTACATCAGTTGCTATTATTGAAAGGTATTTTTGAAGTTATCGATCATAAATTTCCCGAAGGGAGCCACACTTATCTAGACTCCGACAGAGATTTTGGCCGGATTGAGAAAGTTCTCAGAAGACATAGTACTATAGTCACCCCTGACCAGTACAGACGAATAATCAAATCTGCATGCACAAAACAGTCGGTTGTTAATGATATGGAGCAATATTGTGGATAGTTTACCAAATAAAATGGGCTTGTTTAATAAAAAGAAAAACCTGTTGGATGAGAAAGTTCCATTTAGGGATGGTATGAAATGGATACGTATTGAGGAGTTCGGCAGCTACCTCTACAAAGAATCCTACGATGAGTATACGCCCTTTAAAAAAGTTTCCCTTTTTAAAAATAACCCTCCTAAAAACTATTCGCCTCCTACAGAATTTGAATTCACCAGAATTCATAACAAAACAGGAAATATTTCTGAGAAAAAAATTCAGAATATTCGGGAGCAGTTACCTTTTATCTAAAAAGAAGCACAGTGTAGTCTTTACTATTACACAAATCAAATTATAAAACTATCTCCAATTAAAAAATGCCAGAAAGTTTTACTAAAACCGAAATATCTCATAAAGTCATATTTGTAACATAACTCCTTCTTCCACTTGCCCCTTCAATAAT
The DNA here is from genome assembly GCF_000500325.1 of Leptinotarsa decemlineata. Taxonomy (NCBI): domain Eukaryota; kingdom Metazoa; phylum Arthropoda; class Insecta; order Coleoptera; family Chrysomelidae; genus Leptinotarsa; species Leptinotarsa decemlineata. Next base: position 16,516 of record NW_019294675.1, on the reverse strand, counting down.
GAGCCTCAACTGAATTATCAACAAGAGAAAGATGATTTTTTCCAATAATTTGTTTGTTTCTAGAGATAATATTCCTTGCCCAGCCATTGTTGATTAAAACAGTACGAATGTTTTGAATTACCGCCAGTTCAATATGACAGCTACGCTTGCGCTCGTCTTATGATGAAAAGGCCTATAGAAGACCTCCTGATAGAAGAATTAAACTGTTAACTGGGACTCGACCATGTAATAATGACGCCATCAATGAAATGTATAAATAGACTAAGAAATATAACAAGCTAATTCTTCTATAAGGTATAACCTACTTCTATAGAATATAGTTTATATACTAATAATAGTTTTCCCCGTTCCTTAAGTGTTTCTCTTGAAGGACTGCGTTTTATAGATGGGCTTTCGTATTGACCGATAACTATCAATTGAAACTAAAAAATATAAAATAAAATAATGATAAAAAAAACTCTTAAAACAAACTTTTATTTGAGTGCCATAAAAAGATCAAAACAAAATTTCAAATCACATTAACCACATTCATTTATGACTTTACAGAATTGAAATTATAATAAAAGCTTGTCGCGATGCCTAGAAGAAATCTCTACATATTCAGTCAGATAAAATTTAAATTAAGAAACATTCTGACAGATGATTTAATGTGATTTAAAATTTCATTTAAATTTCATCTGACTGAATATGCAGAGATTTCTTTTAGGCATCGCGACAAGTTTTTATTATAATTTCAATTCTGTAAAGTCATAAATTATAGTAAATGTGATTCAAAATTTTATTTTGATCTTTTTAGGGCACTTAAATGAAAGCTTGTTTTAAAAGTTTTTTCTTCATTAATTTTTTTCATTATAAACCCAACAGTACATAAAACAAATGTCAAAGTTGTCAACTTTACCACTCGCACAGGTTGCCAAGTGATTAGGCAAATTTTACAGATGATTTCAGATGAATTTCCTCTTTTTTTCAGCCATTTATTCACCAATTTATCGCTGTTTTTTTTCGTATTGGTACATTAGTTTCGAAATAACGTTGTTCTGCATATATTCATCAGTTTTTCAAATATTTTCATTTCCAACGTATTTTCCTTCTCTGCCAACCCGATAAATGATATGCAGGAAGGGTAAAGAGATTTCGAAACTGAGGAGTTGGCCATGTACGTGAATTGCAAATTTAAATGATCGTGTAAAACAATTGCTATTCAGTTTTGACAGTTCGTGGCAGTTCGTCAATATGAATTCGGTAAAAATTTATAAAATTTATGATAATTGTTATATAATCATTTAATTTAACTACTTTAATGCTGTGAATTGTAACATCATCTTGATGACACTACTACTACTAGTCTGTCGTCAACCTCGGTCTGTCCGTTGTTCGTCAACCTAGGTGTGTTCGTTGTCATAGTTCTTATAACATCCCTTTTTTTACAGAACTGCTAAAGCTGATTGGAATTCAATTTCTGAGACTTGATTATTTTTCTGCCTTTTTTAGATATTTCATCTTTCATTAAAAATTTCATCTCAGAATCTGAATCACTTGTAGAGGTGCTACTAGATTCGTTGCTTGTGTTTTTATTGTTTTTGTCATTATGAACACTTTCACTGTCTATCTCTTCACATTCACTTGGTTCTATTATTCTATTAGTATCGTTCACCTCGCCAAGTATTTTATCTAGTACATTTTCTACAGATCTGCTCTTGATTAACATTTTCGTTTACAATATTCATGTTTTCCCCTCCTAATTCATTATCTAATACATTATCTATAGTATCTCCTATCTCTTGATTAACATTTTTCAAGTTTTCCCTTACTAAGTCTTCCTCATTTTCTATATCTATATAATAATACTTCTATCCTTCAGGTTTTCCTTCAGGTAAGATAACATTTGGACTGGCAGGGGGGTAGTTAATTATAGAATTGTTTGTGTTTAACTCAATAAACCTTCTATTACGGACTAGGACTGAAACATTTTCCATTTTAACTCTGTATGTTCTTTTCATAACTTTTTCCAGCACCGTACAAGGTAACCAATCACTGTAAGCTTTTTTTGTATGTATACATTAGTGTTATTTTTCAATGGACTATGTATTTTAACACCTTTGATAATTATATTGTTGAGTCATTTTCTCTGCTTTATTTTTCAAGACTTTATTATATATATCTATTATGACGCTTGGCTTTAATTCATTGGTTTTTTGCAAGGAATTACACACCTCAACTTTTGTGACATTAAAATCTCCGCTGGAGAATAATTATTATCGATTTGCATATTTCTATACAAGAGTAACGCTAGGTATATATCTTTTTTGTCTTCTAATACTTTATTGAAAATGTTTTTTGACGAATCCATTGACCGGAAGTGAAAACATGAAGTGGTCGTTTTTCATAGATTCGAAACCTTCTCACCCCAAGGAATCCAAATATATCATATGTTTCAGTATACAATGATTTTTTCATTTTCATTGTCAATAAATTCTGCGTTTTGTTCATAACCCAACATCTTTTAATTCCAAGTTTGTTCAATGACTTTTTTTGAATTTGCAATTCTTTCTATTCTATTTCATATTAGGCGTAGGATATTATATTTTTTATGTCATCTTTGTTTTTTCTCTTTCACTCTGTATTCGTTTCCATTCCATTTGATGTATTGCACGTTTAGATTCAACTATCATTAACGAAGATGGCTGGCTTAGTCCCTTTCTGACATGTTGCGCCATCTTTGTTTTCTCTTTGTCGATGAATTCTGCATTTGTATCCTTCCATTTGACGTGCTGTACGCGACGATCCGATCATTATTAGTGAATATACAACTTAGTGCCCTTCTGACAGTTGCGCTATTATTTTTTGTAATATCTCATTAATTTCTACAAATCATCACACACGCCACCACCTCTCCCACGCTGACTACGTCACTTTCAAAATTCCAATATTTTATCGCTATTATTAAATATTATTATTCGATCCTCATTCTTCAATTCAATTTCATCTAACACAATCAATCGAGTGATATTTGATTCCTCCATTTTGATTGACTGACCGACACTACTCTGTAACATAAGTTAGGTTGAGTGTTCACAAGGTTCCGTTCAGGAGTCTGAAAATTCGAAAAATGAATCTTCATATGACAAAGCATGGACTTTATCATTTCCTGATGATGTTTACTTGGTGAGCGGAATGCGTTGAATGATAAATGACTGTCATATTGAAACACGAAAAACGGTTACGACAATAACGATGAAACAATAACGAATAAACGCACGCTAAACGGTCGAAAACTCACGCACAACGGTCGAAAACACACGCAAACGATCGAAACCGCACGGAAAACGGTCCAAAACGCACGCAAAACACACTGAACGCTTTAAAAAAACTGCCGGACTCCGAAGGAGGAAGACAATATTCAAAAAAACGAAAAAAATGATCGAATGCGGATTTTTATTAAAAAAAACAGGTTTTTTCAGAATTATTTGGTTGATTTTCAATGCACGAATGATATTCGGTAGAAAATTTGAAGAATGTACAATGAATTTGCATTATTTAATGTCACTTCTGACTTCTGAAAAAAAAACAACCACAAAAAATATTCGGCGTTGGTGGTATTACTAAACTGACCATTTTTTTTTGAAACTCAAAACGGGACGTCCATATATAACATACCTATGTATGTATGTATGGTCCATACAATATGGACCATACTCCATGGACTCATTAAAGCACCTTTTAATAATAATAATAATTCGTCTTTATTATTTCCAATATTACTTAATTGACAGTTTAATACAAATTTTTTTTCTTTGAAGGTGGTTGACAATGTTTCGTGGTGTTTTTCATCAGTTCGGACTTTCATTGTCAAATATAATATGAATTGATTTGAAAACCCTGAAAAAACAATAAAAAAAAATTAATAAGATCAACAAAAAACTGAAATTACAAAGAACTAACATACAAGTAACAACCAATTCAATCAATTAATCAATTTATATTATAGTAGACAATGGAAGTCCGAACTGATGAGATACACATTTTTTTATTACAGAAAACTTTTAGTTTCCCTTTTAGGGAAAGTTCAGTTTATTTTCATCTAAGGGCGATGAAAATAACCTGTTCTTTCACTTAACCTTGACAGTGGTTAATGTGACAGTAATTATTAAATTATATGCAACATATAATTTTAGTCGTATTTAGGAGGAACAAATTTGCTTCAATAAAGATGGTGATGATTTTGAATAAGAGTGAAATTCTTGGCACGTTTTGGTTATGTTGACCTTCGTTATCAACATCGCCTTCAGAACTGAAACCTGCAAGTGATTTTTTCAGACGTCTACAATTTATTTATTGAAGAAAATATTTTCTCTACTAGAGCATTTGTACCAGGTAGACATAAAATATATTCAATTAAAATACAAAAATTTTCATGTTGCAGATTGTTGGTGCGAAAGCGTTTGAATACCACCCAACGAGTTTCTGTATGAACTTTTAAATTATTCCAGTCTGTAATTTTTTCTGGAGTGACGTAGTTTACAATTAATGAAAATTCGTTAAATACTTCTGTTTCTTCAGTACTGTCAATATATCCCTTTGCAATCAATACATCCAATGCTTCCGGTACATCTTCCCACGCAGGTACTTTTTTTAAATCTGCCCAATAAAATATCTCCATTTCTTCAATTCAATTTTATCTAACACAATCAATCGAGTGATATTTGATTCCTCCATTTTGATTGACTGACCGACACCACTCTGTAACATAAGTTAGGTTGAGTGTCCACAAGGTTCCATTCAGGAGTCTGAAAATTCGAAAAATGAATCTTCATATGACAAAGCATGGACTTTATCATTTCCTGATGATGTTTACTTGGTGAGCGGAATGCGTTGAATGATAAATGACTGTCATATTGAAACACGAAAAACGGTTACGACAATAACGATGAAACAATAACGAATAAACGCACGCTAAACGGTCGAAAACTCACGCACAACGGTCGAAAACACACGCAAACGATCGAAATAAAAAAAAATGTTTTTCCATTATTATTAAAAGGTGAAACGGTTTCTCACATTGCATATAATAGTCAACAGCTACTCAAACAAATCTGATTTTGTAGGTAATTTTACTTTTCCGAACGACGTGCAGAAAAGACTACTTTGCGCACGCTCATTAAAATCAAATCAAGAGTTATTCCTCAATACGATAAAGAAATTTTCTTTCTGCCAAACACTACGATAAATCTATTGTAATATACAGGACGTTTCTTTTATCATGTGGTAACATTGTTATATTCTAAACCGTAACAGATACGAAGACTATTAAATGTGAAAAAGTGTAACTGTCATCGAAAATAATGCAATGGTCGTAGAAAATTTACGGGATTTCCCGAGTTATACGGGAAAAACCAAAAATGCTGTTTTTCGTTTTTTTCAAATGGAATTATTGTTACGGAGAATATCGAAAAATGGGAAAGAAAAATGCTATGACGATGTAGTAATTAATGCAAATACCAAAAATTTTATCCTTTATGTATCCCGAGACAAAAAATCTAAAGGAGTAAGATCTGGAGATCGAGCTGGTCAGTTAATTGGTCCATTCTTTCCAATCCATTTTCTTGGTAATATTTAATCTAAATGTTTCGTTACTATTGCTGCATTATCGAGGAGCGCCGTCCTGTTGAAAATATTGTATTTCATGGCGGATATTCAGTGGTAATTAATTCATCTGAGTAGCCATCGAATTCATTGAATAAAAAAGAAGATACACTTCACTATTCAAATGATTATCGTGAAAGAAGGGGCCAAGGATGTTTTTTGTTCCCACAATTCCCAACCAAATATTTATTCCGAACATTTCTTTGAAATTGGTTTCCCTAAGTAAATGTTCATTTGTATTATTCCACCTAAGATGGATATTTCTGTTAAGCCAACCATTGTTGGTGAATTTTGATTCCTCCGTACATATTATATTTTTACAAATATTTCCAACTTCCCTATTTCTACGTCTTAACCACTTCGCAAATCGTACTATCCTTCCGTAATCCCTTTCAATGAGGTGATGAACTTTACAATTACATTTGTTCTTTTTCAAAATAGTTCTGGTGGATTTTACAGAAATCCTCATTTCGTGGGCAATTTCTCGTAAAGAACAATCTTGATTAGCACAATTTTTGTAACTGTCCAATCCTAAATTACCCATAACAATTATTTTATTAATTCCACATTTTCTTATTTTCTTTCTGTCAAATGCACCATAGTCCCTCAAATTTCTTTCCAATCGGAATTTGGATGTTCGGAATAGGACGATTCGGGTATAGCTCAACATACATATTCCTTGTCAAAAGAGGATTTCTATTTGATTTTGCATAAATAAATACCTCATCAGTCCTTTCATAAGTTCAATACATCTTTGATGAGTTCATAAACGTATGAAAGTTCTCAACTGATATCAACAACGCAATCATTTTGTCTGCCATAGAAACCAAGCAAAGCCTACGCTTCCAAGATGTCAATGAATTGAGATGCTTTTGATCAAACTAAATTATATAACAATATAATTTTGACCAAAACTGATTTTTTCATTACCTCAGGATTGAGAATCATAAAAATATTACGAATTATAATTGATTAGGGAGAAATAAGCCTTGAAAGAAGGATTACGGCAATACAAAAATTTCCAAAACGCAAAAGTACGAATATTCATTGTGTCCTGTCGAATTTATTGGGTTGTCTGAATTATATTTGGGAGAAATAGAAACAATTTACAAAAGAAATAACGACAGGACCGTAATTTAAAATTTTTGTCACTGATGATGCTATAAAAATACCAAATGTTATATCGTCACAGTACATTTCGAATACAATAACATTTAAATTTTCTATTTTTTGATATTCTACGAAATAACAATTCCATTCGAAAAAAACGAAAAACAGAATTTTTGGTTTTCCCCGTATAACTCTCTAAATGTATTAAGGATAATTTATAAAAAAATAACTGAACAAGTTCACTTCAAGTGGCATCGATTTGTAAATCTCAGTTGATGTGACATCAAAGGGGTAATAATATTGATTTGAACTTGGGGTAAAATTATGTTCCGTTTCAAATTGAAAACTTTTCTGAAGGCAATCGTGAGAAAATGTGATAAATATCAATCTATTCTACATCAAAATGGCATGTGTGTGGACTCTATGCATTTGTTCAGATACCTCACTATGAATTTGTTTGGACACCTCACAAACCCCCTCACAAATTGTTGAAAATTCAGATCTTAAATTTTCATTGGATAGTTCCAACGTGCAAGAATTCATTTTCTGAACTCTCATTCCTTATCACTTGTATTTTATTAGTTTGATTCATGTTGAACCATGTGAATGAAATTTCATTCTATATCCTCAAAATGGAATTCACTTTGGGTAATTTCATAGCTTATTATTTTACAATCATCTTGGGAATGAGATTTCATTTTCATAAACAATTTGTTTTTACATTGCTAGAAATAATACAATGGTCCACATATATCGTCTTTTTTTTAGGGTGTGTATGAACTATGGCTTATTGGAATGTGATTTATTTTTGTTGAAAACTCTTCTTGTGAATTTTGAATGCATGAAAATCTATATACAAAACAACTCAATTTATTGAACGCAATGATTTGACAATAAGCAAAACTAAAATTGTTTCAAAAGCCTACTAAGGGAAAATTTCATTTCTATTTGATCAATAACAATTATTTTCTTCCCGACATACTGCTTTAGTCTTGTGATATTCAAAATCATTAAATTTTATATCATGTTCAATACAAATCGGTAGAACGAAAATTTTTTGAATAGTCATGAATATAGGTCAATGCATTAGTCTTGTGATATTCAAAATCATTAATTTTTATATCATGTTCAATACAAATCGGTAGAACGAAAATTTTTTGAATAGTCATGAATATAGGTCAATGTTTTAGTTTTCAAAAAAGTTATTTGTGTTAGTGTGTAACTTAATTATTGATAAAAAAAAATCAAACTGAATTATTGATCAAAATAAAATCAAACTGATGAAAAGTCTATTTAAAAAATGGAATATGAGTGTAATAAGAATAAAGAGAAACACGTTTATTCAATTATTTTCATATTAACATCCATACATTGATATTCCGAATCAATTTAATAATGAAATGAAAAAGCTAAATTAACTTTGCAACAATAAAGACGAATTCCTGGAGGTGTATTTATTTTTTTCTGATAATCAATGGGGGTATTTTTCGGGCAAGTCTCTATTCATCAAATTATGAAGTTTGAATAGTTTCCTTCGAATCGATATAGCGAAAAAAATTTGAAATATGATAATTTATCAGAATGGGCTGGAATTAGTGTCAAGTCACATATTCTCCGAACCTATTGGTCATCATTCGGAAAAAAAGACATTAGTAAGGATTGTGGATAATACCATAATTTCAAAAGGCTAGGATGAATAGAAACGTTACGTTCACTATATAAATAGTGGTATTTGGTTTCAATAATATAACCATGAAGAAATAGAAAATGATGTTCTTGAGAAAGTTAACAATAGAAGTATAAACTTTTTTCATTAACGGTTAAATTGTAAATTTACCCATCATAAATAAATAGTAATAACGTGATAGTTTACAATTTTACACATAGAGTTATGAACAAAATGAACATTTCGAGATTACAAATCGACCCATAGGTCATAAATGATAATTCAAAAAAATTGTAGAATCCTTAAAATCAAGTGAAAATACTGAGACGTTTGAACAGCATTATTTTCTGGGCAAGATGTGACATCAAAAATTATGAAATTTGAATCAATAGAGCGAAAGATTCGAATTAATTAAAAAAAAAACTGTAAAAAAAAGTTGAAATGACAGTAGAGTCCCAATTTCGGCATTAGTCTTGTAATGTTTGAAATCACGAAATTTTTATATTACGTTCAATACAAATCGATAGAACGGAAGTCTTTTGAATAGTTATGAAACTATATGTCAATGTTTACAGAAAAATATAATATTTCGGATTATTTTGTAAGTGAATTATTGATCAGAAAAAATGGTGTTTTCTAGACAGGATTATAACATTGAAGTCTCAAGTTTGTAAGTAATTGTTGATTAGAAAAAATCATGTTTCATGCGAATCGATAGAGCAAGAGATTCAAAAAAAAAATTACAAAAATCGAAATGACAGTAGTCCCAATTTCGGTATTAGTCTTACGATGTTTGAAATCACAAAATTTTATATTACATATATGATCCAGAAGATATCATTATTAGTTTCGCTGATGACACAGCCGTACTATATCGCGCTGATACTTGGAAAGAATTGAAAGACAAGGTTGAAGGAGATTTCATAAAAGTTGTCAGTCGGTTTAAGAGTAGGTTGCTGATAATTCAAAAAAAACTCACTTTGTAACTTTCACTCATTTCAACAATAACTTGCCAAAATTATACTTCGTTGGAATTTCATAATGGCAATGACACGATGACTGTAAATATGAAAGAACATATAAAATATCTTGTCATAATGATAGATAAAAATGTAAAGTGGAATGAGCACGTAGAATATGTTGCGAATAAAATAAGATCTCTACTGAACAAATTTAGGTTTTTCAAAAACATTCTTGATAAAGCACATCATGAACATTATATTTCAACCTAGTGCAGTCCCATATCAACTATGGAATAATTTTATGGGGGAGTATTACTGATAATCATCTCAGGGTTATCAGTGTCACTCAAAAATTGCTTATCAAAATTATTTTCAATAGAGATTATACCTATCCGTCTGAAACACTTTTAGCAGAATCGAAATTTCATACATGTAGACTACTTTCTGAGAAAATCATAGAATCATAGAAAATATCAGTATCATATCAGTATCATAGAAAATATGGAACAAATTTATTGACTGTGGATCATTCCGCACAATACCGGATTTACTTAAGAAAAAAAAACCTCAAAAATTTCTAAAGTATACACATCGCGAAGTCAAAGATATCTCACATACTTGTGCTCTATTACCTATGCAGAAGTTCCATTTAAAATAAAGTGACAACAGATTAAAAAAAGAATTGAAATTATGGCTATCTAATATAACAATGAATGAGATACATGAAATATTAGAAAGGCAAAAAATGAAGTAGTGATACAGAGAGAAAAAGCACGTGTTCTCACAAGTAAGTAAATATTTACAAGCGTAAATGAAAATTATTTCACAATTCATCATCTACACCTGCTCTATACGTTTGTTGTACTTTTATTCATAATAGAACCTTGGGTATATCAATATAGTGAAAACCGTTTTCTTGTCACCCGTACAGATTTCGATAAAAAAAATGTTGCAAAAATCAGACTTTTAACCCCTTGTAGAATTGGAACCAGATGATTTACGTGCAAACAATCGAACAAGTCTTATAGAATCATGGGTAGATTTTACCAAAATCGCTTGTGAGTGGAAATGCATATACATCCTCTTTTATGAAAAGGAGGAAACAAGTTCGCACCTAGGAGCGTTTGGAAATGTTATTTTTGTACTGTTGTTTTTAATGTTATAATGAATCAGTTATGTAAGATTTATGTTATAATATATGGGTAGATTGACGTAGTGATAACAATTTTCTTGTCACCCTAGCAGATTTCGAAAAAAAGAATGTTGATATCATTTTTTGAGATTCCTTGTAGAAATGGAATCAGAAGATGTGCGTTCATGAAAATCACACAACTCTTATAGACCGTTTTCTTGACACCCATACAGATTTCGATAAAAAAATGGTTGCAACAATTAGACTAACTTTTCAAAACCCCTTGTAGAATTGGAACCAGATGATTTGCGTGCATGAAAATCAGACAAGTTTCATGGAATCATGGGTAGATTGACGTAGTAATAACAATTTTCTTGTCACCCAAACAGATTAAAAAAAATTGTTGAAACAATTAGACTCATTTTTTGAAATTTCATGAAAATCACACAACTCTTATAGAATCTTGGGTGGATCAACATAGTGAAAACCGTGTTCTTGTCACCCATACAGATTTCCTTTGGAAAAGATGCTAAATATTAGTAGATTATTTTGTATTTCTTCAACCTCAATGTGAATTCGTACCTGTAATTCCTGTTCGTTATTTCATTCACATATATAGATACGCTTTTTGATGTAATCCTAAGTAAATTTAGATCCGGGGATATCGGAGGAGGATGACTAATTGTGCTGAAGCCCTTTCTGACTAAAACCAGATAATTCTGGTTTGAAGGTATTTCTTGCAAGACTGGCGGGACATTTTGCAAAAATCATAAAAACAGTTGTCCACCTAATCTTCAGATATACTCTTCATAAATAAATAATGAACTGTTGCTGGAAGCAATTATTCTTTACTAGCCATGAGTTTTCTACTGTCAATAGTGAAAATTGTATGTGTTGAACGACAAGTGAACGATTGAGCTGATTACCGCCGATCTTCTTAATTTCATAACATTATCTGGGAATATATTTTGATATATGCTATTTAAAATCATATTGATAATTATTGAGTTTTTGAATTGCTTATTTATTCTATATTTTCTCACTAAAATATGGAGGTTATATGAAATGTTTAATTGAAATAATCTGTGAACATTTTATTCTGAGTATCACATTTATCTTGCTGAAACCAAAGAAAAGTACTGGTATTAAAAGTAAACCTTTTTATGAAAGTCGAGTCAATAAGATCAATTAGGCAATACTGAGGAAATATGATATATTGTAAAAGTTGTCTCCTCTGAATAGTGACTTTGAAAATATATCTTTGGCATCATTGTCATGAATTTTTGTTTGTCATAAATCAAAATTTTGATACTCCACACACCTTTGAATAAAAATGACAGAAAAATCCGCAAACAGACAGTTTGCGAATTTTTTCCTTATTCCTCTGTTTATTTTGAATTCATAGGGCCTGAGCTAGAAGACAGGTCTATGGAACCGGAAGACAGGTCTCAAAAAAAGTCTGCATATCGGTATGTAGTTAATAGTTCTGAGAGCAACAGCTGTGTGGTCTTTGTATATCATCTATGATATGAAATGGCTCTTTTCGGGACATTCTTTGCTTGAAAATGTTGAAATATATATACGATATATAAATATCAAATCAGTTATAAGGAGACCTTCATTGAATAAAGATATTTTTCCTTGTGGAATTTCAAGACGGTTTGAAATACATATATACCAATATTTGTTAAAATTGAATCGTGAACAAAAATTTGTTGAAGCAGTTATGTTCAATTTATATAGATTGAAATAGATATTTTCGTCATTTGAACCACATTAGATTCAGGTTCGTAATGGTTACGATTGAAGATATATCTAATTTCAGTTAAATCGGATAGTAAATAAAAAATGTGTCTGTCATTCTGTATTTTTTTAAACACTAAATTATATTACACCCCCAAATAATTGCACGTGTGATTCTGTTCAATCGATTGGACAACTTTTTTTCATTCAGTTTTGCGCTGTACTAACACCTTTTGGGATTAGTCTTTACACCTGACTCCAAATTTTATATTTGACTAGATACACACGTCGTACCTATATCTCCCGACTGAACCAAAATATAGATATATAGATATAGGTATATCCGGGTATATTAGTGAAAAATTATCTAACAATATCGCAACCAATATAATTAGATTATTATTTTCAACACAAAATAAGTATACAGATGAATTTTCAGATGCCCTAATTTACAAATGTCATGTACCCTAACGTTGCTTAACCGATTTTAGTGTCGAAAAAATATTGAGAATTGAAAAAATACAAACAAAATTCATGTAGTTGGGATTGATTGACTTAAAAAAATATGCTTTCGCTTTCTTTGCCTCTTTATGTGAAAAAATATTGCATTTACCCATTTCTGTTCTTAAATATTTTACTTAGAATTTCCAGTTTTCTTAATACTCAAAACTTTTTTTCACGATTTCTTTTGAGAAACCTATCCTGATTTACAATGAAATATTTGAATAACAATCTTACTTCTAGGATAATTCCAAAATAAATTTCACATTTGCCAATTTGCCACAACACTTTTTTATGCCATAGGTCTGTAATGGATGTAGCATAGATATAGTTTCATGAAATTCTCAAGTTGTATTTTGTTTTTTGGAAAATCTTAGAATTTCTCAGAACAATTTTTATAATTTCTTTTTCTTTGGCTTCTTTCAGCTTCAGCTTCCTTGTATATTCGACCTATCACGTGGTGTTAAGCTATACCTGGATAATCAATTTCACTTATAAAAACAGCATTTGACTCGAATGAATAGAATAGAATAGAATAGTTTATTGGCTACGTGATACATTTGAACAAATATTTGTAGCAAGTCAAAACACAAAAATTTATAAATATGACGTCATATATACAAATAAAACCATCAAACAGAACAGTGTACATAATAATGAAAACAATCAATCAACTAATGTTAAAAATGAGAACAATTGTTACTCACTCAAAGTCTATATTGTATAACATGTATTCATCTGTAGAATAAAAACAGTGATTCAAAAAAAAATGATTTCAGTTTTTGCTTGAAACAGTAGAAACTGAGTTGTTTTATGTGACATGGTAACTTATTATAGAATTTCAAATTCAATGAATTATTTTGTGAGGTGCTCAGTCTGAATCTCTCAGTTCTTATCAGATTTCCTGATCTTGTTATTTTCAACTATTCTTTTTTTAATTATTCTTTTTTACTTGTTTCAGGGATTTCAAATCATTTTATATAGTAGACAATGGAAGTCCGAACTAGTGAGATACACACTGTGATATATTGTGCAAATAGGATTCAAAGAACTTAAGAGACAGTCCGCGGATACCATAATAGGAAAGTTTCTTAGGCAGAGTATCATGCGAAACACAATTAAATGCCTTCGATAGAACGCACAACGTTATGAATGAATGTTTGCCCTCCTCAAAACCTATCACTATACTGGATATGATATTCAAAAGAGCATCGATTGTGGACTTACCCTTTCTATACGCAAATTGTCCAGGGCAGAAAAGAGAATAAGCTTCTAAGTATGATATTAATCTGCTTTTGACAATTACCTCGATAACTTTTCAAAGTATAGGTATTATTGAAATAGATCGAAAGTTGTCGATAATATGAGGGTCTCCTTTTTTAAAAAAGGTAGGACTACAGATTTTTTTAATATTGCAGGAAAAAACCCATGAGAAAAACACTCATTTATCAATAGGGATAATGGGTACGCCATCATATTGGCAATACTTTTGATGATTCTGCTATTAAGCTCAAAATAGTCCGAACAATTGGAATTCTTGAGAGACTGGATACTTTCCATTTCTTCCCTCGGGGTCGTGGGGAACAATACGAAGGAGTTAACTGGTGTTTTAAGATTTTTCAAGAAATCTGTCGCTTCATAATTTACTTCAGGAAGAGATGAAATGAGATAATCTGCATGTCAACAAAATAATCATTGAAGTCGTTCTCCGAATGCGGTGTATCAACCTTCTTTGAAGGTCTCCTATTACATTCATAATTGATGATCCTCCAAGTATCTCTACTGATATTTGGAGAACATGACAAAAAACGTTCATACGATTCTCATTTTGCCAGTTGTATAGACTTTTTGTAATCTTTGCGTAATGTTTTGAAGATTTTTTTCGGTTACCAAATCTTTCCTAACGTTTTGGACAACCCTGATGTTTGAGAGGATTTTCCTCTTATAGCGCAATTCATCACCGAACCAACTGACTGGAGGTCTTTGATCGCGATGATGTCTCGCCCTCCTCAAAGGAAACATCTTGACCACATAGCCATTCAAAACCTCCACAAGAAGTTCACCCAAAGCATCCGGAGAACGATTCGTGTTTTCGAAAATACTCCAGTCGAAACATTCAAGGGCGCCCTTAAATGTGTCTATAGCTGAAAAAGAAATAAATCTTCTATAAATTGCGTCTTTTTTTATGTAACTGTAAATTCACTCAGCATGTATTGTCCCAAGTGATCCGATAGACAGGGTTCAAGAGCACCCGTTACAAAAAGGTCATCAGGAATATTAGTTATGATATTATCTATGCAGGTAGTAGTGTCTAGGGAAATTCTTGTGGGTTCTTTGATTGTGACAGTCAAATCAAAAGATTCGAATAAATTTGTTAGTTCAGAACAATAATGATTTTCCTCTTATAGCGCAATTCATCACCGAACCAACTGACTGGAGGTCTTTGATCGCGATGATGTCTCGCCCTCCTCAAAGGAAACATCTTGACCACATAGCCATTCAAAACCTCCACAAGAAGTTCACCCAAAGCATCCGGAGAACGATTCGTGTTTTCGAAAATACTCCAGTCGAAACATTCAAGGGCGCCCTTAAATGTGTCTATAGCTGAAAAAGAAATAAATCTTCTATAAATTGCGTCTTTTTTTGATGTAACTGTAAATTCACTCAGCATGTATTGTCCCAAGTGATCCGATAGACAGGGTTCAAGAGCACCCGTTACAAAAAGGTCATCAGGAATATTAGTTATGATATTATCTATGCAGGTAGTAGTGTCTAGGGAAATTCTTGTGGGTTCTTTGATTGTGACAGTCAAATCAAAAGATTCGAATAAATTTGTTAGTTCAGAACAATAACGTGTTGTTGATAAAAAATTTATATTGAAATCACCGAGAAGTATCACTTTACTTTTTTTCTTCAGTATCTTTTGTAGACAAGCATCGAATGTATTCATAAAACTATCAAAATTTCCATTACAAGATCTATACAAACTAATGTATTTATATCTATGTTTTCTGCTACCATTTGTAGAAAGCATGCGAAATTTGAACTCCTTCTGATTTGAATATTGTGCTGCACAGCGAAATCTCTCGAAAACAAGTAGATGACCTGTATACAATAATTCACTCCAAGCTTTTAGTTTTTTCAGTTTTGAGAATTGAGTATCAGAAAAATTGCGTAAAAAGGTCAAAGATCATCAACAACCTAACCATCGCGTTAAAAGTTCAAGTATATTCTTTTCTTGAAGTATATTTCACTATCCTTTTAGAAACAATTTATTCAACTAAACAAACTTCTGAGATGGGATTTTTTTTTCAAATAAGGTGAATAATACTAATTGGGGTACGATGGACTCTTTTGTGTTAACAAATATTATCAATTAATTTTGGTTGTGGTTGTTTTGTTATTGATGTGGTTTAGGTATTAATAAACTAGTATCAACTAGTTTCATTTCAATAGTCTTACAATCCGCCCAGTTGCACTCACGGTCAGGCCCAAAGACCGAGAGAGGGGCCAAGATCACTTTTATGATAGCTCCCCTTCGCCGTGTCTTTGACTCGCTACAGGTACCACATCATGAATGATAGAACAGCGGTGTCGTTGGGGGCACTTTTTTACAGTATATAAGCTATACCCTTTATACCAAATATTGATCTCATAGAAGTGAGCCAAGAATACATTTTTGAGAAAATTTCAACATGAAATAACCCCGAAACTAAAAAATACTAATACTACGATACGATACTGAAAAATTGTATTATA
>NW_019294674.1:11502-25649 GCF_000500325.1 Leptinotarsa decemlineata | reverse complement strand
AACTCATCTGAGTATAGGAGAAATTTATTTTTCACTAGCCAGTTTTCAGCAAGACCACGAATTCTCCAATAAAAAAGTATTTTGACTAAAATTGATTCAAATTTTGAAATAAAATTAGTTTTATTGAAAAAATCATTGATATATGACTGATACCCGGGTGATCTGAGAAGTTTTCGACCTCAACATGAAGATAGTAGCACTTGTCAAAGTGCTTGTGAATTTCGTTGCTCAACTGTTGACAGTTACTCACCAAAGTTTCAGCCATTTCTGATGCGCAGTTGTTATATAACAGCCGTTTGAGTGGGTTGATGTAAGTGTTTTTATGAAAATGGATAAAATCGAGCACTCAGTGGTCATTAAATATTTGATTTTGAAAGGAAGTAAGCCTACGCAAATCAAAAATTAGTTTGATTCTGTGTGAAATTTTGACCAGCTGAATTTAACTACGATGATGAATGCAACTACTCGTAAGTTCACCAAATAGTGCTTGACGACCGCCGAATTGAATTGAGAGGGATAACAGAGATTATGAACATGTCAAAATAAAGTGTTTTTCAATTATCTAATCAACATTCAGGAATGAGAAAGCTGTCCACGCGTAGGGTGCCGCGTTTGCTCACATTAGACCAAAAACGTGTTCGAATGAACATTTCCATTGCTCTCTCGGCGCAGTTTAGGCACAATATACCCCATTATATACCCGAAACAAATAACCCCTTTGCAGTCCAAACAGTGGACTGCAAAAGGTTTTTTCGGCATGGAAAGTGATGGAGCTATTTAAATCTTTCATCTTCAAAAAGAAGTATACTACGCATCATTACTTGACAAGCTGAAGACAGAACTTGCGGAAAAACAGCCACATTCCACAACTCAGCGGTGGCCATGGCAAAAATTCACGAATTAAAGTTTTGAACTGCTTGAACATCCGCCTTACTCAGCAGATCCAACCCCAAGCGACTTATTTTTATTTCCTCATCTGAAAATTGCACTCGGAGGGTAGAGATTTTTGTCAAATGAAGAGGCTACCACTGTAATAACAGAGGTACCTATCTTGATTGAGTACCTGAATTGTGTTTACCTGTCATAATGTGGGTACGCTTATTTGAAAACCGGTGATGAAACTAGATTGATTTAATCATTTAGCAGATTACATCCGCAATGCTTATGCTTATGAATTTCCCAGGAATCCAAATAATTGAGTTTCCAACCCTTGCTTGCATAGTGCAAAATTTCCGTATCGTTTAAATTCGGGAACTTGTGGTTGCATTCTAAGGAATGGTTTGAAAACGTCGAATCATTTTTACCTAGTCTGTTCCTAGTCTGACTTTTCATGTTGAGCAAACCGTTTTAAGAAATTTCAATCACATTGTCCCACATAAACACTATTACACTCTGGACAATTGAGCTTATAAACTCCAGATTTCTCCATCTTGTCCACTTCATCTTTGGCATTCCTTTTCAATGCAAAAGATGAACTGGAGAAGTCTGAAGTTTATAAGCTATCGTTGGCATTTCTTTTTAATGTTTAATAGTTTCATATCTTTACTCCTTTATATGTATACATATATGTGCATTGTGAATTTCTATATTTTAGTTGAATTGACGTTTTCCTTGCTGTAGAGTGTCTGGGAATAGAACTGATTTGATTTGATTCGATTCGATTTGAATATCAATTAATTTTCAGTTTATTGTATTAGTTTGAAAATTTCCTTATAGAATGAAAGTGAAGTTACAAATAAGTAAATACATAGAAAATTTCATATTTCATTTTTCGTGATGATCTCCCACCACATAGTAACGGCTACATCCATCAATTTATTCATTAGATTCCTTTATTTAACGTCCTGTTCATTGTAGTATTCCTCTGAACTCAAGAAGAAATATTAATTCCGACGCTATCTCTAATTTGGGTGAGCAATGTAATGGATGCAACATCATCCCTATAAACGATAATTTTCCAGACGTACAATAATAGTAAAGAACGGTAATAACCACTGTCAACAAGACCAGAATAATATTCAAGATGGCGCATAACAATCATCCCGAGCATTAATAAAAGCAAATTATAGCATTAATTTTCAGTACCAGTAATAAGATGACATAACGCATAACTGAAATGAGCGTACTAAAGAGTTTATGAAGGTAGTTGCGAAATGTTGCAAGGATGCAACAGCGGAAGAACAAAGAGTGAATTTAATTAATTGATATTCGGGTAATTTCTTTGAATAAAGCAATGGTAATATATGAGTGTGATGAAAAATATGTATTGACACGTTTACTGGGATGTGAAAAAAATAGCATGAAAAGAAAGTGATAGTTGAGATGAATATTGAAAATAAAAATAATTGTACTAGACGAAGAATGGAAATAACACAAATATATCTAAGAGAAGAGAAAAATCATAAAAAATGTTTAATAGAGAGTGTTTCAACTGAAAAACGTATCGATCATAAATTATCCGTTATTAAATTTTCAAAATTTGAAAGAAATTGTGAGGATACTGGAAAATTGAAAGCTGTTTTTGATTATATGAAGTATTTGTTTGAATTAATATAGATAACGTATCATATAATGTGTAACTCAAAGAAAAGAACTATTTTCCAAAATCCAAAATACGACATTTGGATTTATGAGGAGGATAAACTTTGACTCAAAAACTTGAAAATAATTCAACCCTCTGGGGTTGAGTGATACCTTATCCAAAAATAATTTCGTTTTTTCACCCATTGTAATTTGCTTCTGAAAAGATCAGTTTATTCGTTGAGGAATTATGGAGTTCTGAAATACCAATAATAACGCTTCTAGAGAATTTAAAAAATATTTGGATTTCATTCAGGTTTAGATCAACTTGAGTTGTTTCAGCCTTTGGAACAACGGGAACAACAACTAGAGCACCAACTTGGACACTGCGACCCTTAGCAAATCGCCTCTGATAATGTCTACCGCAGTAGTAGACGAAACATCGCGCATGAAAACATGCAGACCAGGATCAAAAACCCTGGAAAATAGCTTTCACACAGTTATATCCGGCCGTGAAAATTCACATTCTTTGATTGTACGTAAGTAATTTCAGTCTCATACTGTAAGACAAAATTTTCTCTCTGTATCAGCCCAAGTTGAAAATTCATCGAAGAAATGAAAATTGTTATTTGACTTGTTTTCAAATTTTTGGACATCTTGGAAATTTGGAATTTGATAAGTGAAATTGGATCCATTGGCGTAAAATATATTCAATTGAATTACTTTTTCTGTACCATGTTGAATATTGATTCAGAATGATTTCAGATGTTGAGTTTTTTAAATATTTTCAATTCTTGAGCAGTTAAACGCTTATTTGAAAAGTGATTTTTCATTTAATTTCAGCAGTGATATAAATCATATATTCAGGGAGAGAAGGGTTTTAGCTTTCTACTTCTCCATATTTATGATAAAAAAACTTGGGAATCTTTCAAAGAAAGGAAGAAAGCAATTGATTTCTGAATAAAGGAGGAGTAGGAAGCCAAAAATGTCTGTCCGAAAAATTGATCTCTCCCAAAAATATACCCCTTTCAATTCATATATTTTATTTTGCTCTGACGGAAAATAATGATTATAATGATAATGGTAAATATAATATCAATTAGGTAACAGCAGATGAGAACTCTCTCCGCCGCAAGCATCAGCACAAATTCTTACAGATCTAGTCATCGGAACTATCGAGAAAGAACAAAGTTGCTACCACGAATTTGTTCGCCGTTCCAATCTTACTCTATTCATATGGAGTAGTGAGTTGGACTCGAAAGCAGCTGTATCAAATTCTCGGAAAAGGGTCCATCTCCATAGAAATTTGCATCCCAAACCGTTCGTTCCACGGTTGTACTTTCCCCAACAAGAGGGAGGCTATGGACTTTTGAGTTTGGAGTCTCTTTATGAGAAAATGTTAATGGGTAAAGACTGTGAAGAATTCGAATCCCCTTCTCTCCTCTTTAGGATAGCTGCCCGTTTAACAAGATGCTCACATGAAATTCAAGAGATCACTGCACTTCTGCGGCAACGTGAAAATGAGCTAATGCTTCACCTCGCGGTGGAGCCAAGGATATGGCTATCATAAAAGAGGAATTTTCAAAATTCTATCGGTCGTTCCAGATATTAGGGCGTCCAAACAATGAAACAAACAATTTTTTATCTTCATTATATTGATAGAGATATAACATAATATTCTTCGTTCATTCAATTACTACTCAGTTTCGAATTGAACTTGATCCGCATCACTCCAAAAATCATGAAGGGATTTTTCACGATCGACTTCGTTTGAACCCAGGAAATATTATTGAATTCAATGATAATGTATTATTATATTCCATTCCAATATCACCAACACATTCCCAACACAAGCCTTACCATGTTACATTTACATTTTCCAATCGATTGAAGTCTTATTCAATTATCTCGAGTCTGACCCGAAACAAAAATACTTCATGCACTCCGAATCAACCACTACGCAAATATTCTCAGTTCAATGGAAGTGATTTCCTTAGTGACCGCCTAATTCAATAGCCAAAGAAGGGCCCCAGTGGACTGCCCGAGTAGTAGCTGTTAGTCCTATCTCAAAACGGGCTGTCATCAGGAGAGTGGCTTGAGGCGACAGCCGTCACATCTGCTTTCTGTGCGGTATCTGTTGTCCTCTTACGTCGGTCACTACAAAGGCCCAGGACGAGTCCTTTGTATGTTCTGCCAGCTAGAGAATGTTAGTGGGACGACTGCATTGTCTCTTCGGACTCTTGTCTTGCCTCAAAATAACACTATTAATTAATTATGTGCTCTCACCTAAAACAATTCCTGAAGTGGACACTGCTTGTCACTCAAAACTTTTGTGAGTTGGTGGGGAATGCTGCATATGCTACTATTACAAGATGAATTATTGAGATTCGCTTTTGAAATTGTCAAGTGCATTCCTAGTATATCATCATTCATGATGTTTTTCATTGAACATCATCTGTAATATGAATGACACTGTATTTACATCATCGGTTCTTACAATAAATAGAACATTAATTTTTAAACTATTACGGCAGTGTCTTTTTTTTACTCGACACCAGCTGGATGATATTTCTCGGTATAATGTTCATTATTCATTGCACACCGTTACAGCCGAAGTAGAGCAGTACAAAAATATAGAAATTCAAATTTTTCATAAACTCCCAATCAGGAAGTCGCCAAATTAACCAACCATTTGGTGAAATCATTCGGGAAAATCAAGAACATAACGGTGAACATAAACAAGATGAAATGGGAGAAATTCTCAAAGAGCACTGTTCTTGAAAGCTTACAAAAAAAAAGTTCAAAGGGTTTATTTGGGAGCTGAACTATACATCAGAACAGTAATCCAGATATGAGACAAGCTCTTTGTGTGTTATGAGGAAGCCTTGGGATAGTGAAACAACTCATCTGCCCAAGAAACCTCTATTGAGATGCTTTGTGGGTATTTTAGACTCTCCCACCATTTGTTGTGACGACATAAGTATAGAAAATATAAATACAAACAAAAAAGATCTCAGTACCCATGTTGAAAGTAGGAATAAGATGGATTTGGCTATAGATCCCAAGAACATGTTGAATGATCCCTGAAAGAATGGTCCCACAATCAGACAGAGATCTGAAATGTTTTCTGTTGGAATAAAAATATTATCGTACTATATATGCTTCAAAAATTTTGGGAAATTATATGATTTCAGTTATTTTTGGATAGATACAACAATATACCAATGAAATGTAAGAGAAGGCCATGCGTTTTAGGAACATAAAAATATTGATTTTGAAGCAGTTTATATAGAATCATATTCTGTTAATTTTAACTGATGAAAGAGTCGCCAGGAAATTTTCTATGTATTACAGATGAAAGCATAAAAAGTAATGAAGGTTAGGTTAATAAGAAATATAATTTCAAAAATATATAGTTGAAAACATGTTATAACAATAAATTGCAATTTCAAAATTACTCAGCACATATTATCCATTCAGAGAACAACTGAACAAAATAGGATGATATGATGAGTTACCAGCAAATAATGCAATAATGGTTCAAAGGCAGCTCATTATTGGAAAAGAACTTTAAAAGGGCAACAGAAATTAGGTGCAGAAAAATATGACAAACATGAAACTGATATGCAGAAGAAAAACTATAAATGTGTTTCAAGAGGGAAAAAAGTGGTAGAAGAATCCAATTATGAATTAATTATAGGTAGTTGTACTTTTTCTATAAAGTAGAGTAAAGTAAACTTTGCTGACTACATAACGAATAAATTACACGAGTAGCAGGTCAAATTTAGGATATATTACGAAATAGTATAGTGTCCGACCGACAGTTCGGTTTTGGTTTCGGTCGAGTTTTGGCAAAAAAAAACGGGTTTCGGTTTAATTTCGGTTTCGGCGGCAAACTTGCCTCATTTTAGTTTGATTGTGCGTGACCATCTGAACCATATGTTCCACAATAGATGGATTGGTAGAGGTGGGCCATATTCATGGCCTTTATGGGTTTCATAATATTCTTCTGTTGGATAGAAGCAGTGTTCAGTCAATGTTTTTTTCATTAAAAAGATGCATGCTGAGCTTTGTCAAGTCTTTATTGAGTTTATTGTACAAATTTAAGTTGGGAGAGTTGAAAGAAGATATTTTGAGTCTGAATCTGTTTGGTCCCACCTGTCTATTATTTCGGGTGGGATAGTTGTGGAAGTCCGAGTTCAACTTTAGATTTCCCTATTTATGTGCAATTCAATATGGGTTTGAAGGTATATGCAAGGAAGTGACGTTATTCGGTTTTTAATGAAAAGTGGCCTACAAGGTTGGTCGAAGCGCGTACATTCGATTATTTTCAATGCCCTCTTTTGCAACTTGAATACTCTTGATGCATGATTAGAATTTCTTCATAAAATGGTTCCATAGCTTATATGTGGAATGGTAGTCAATAGCACATCTTTGTACAAATTTTTCAGTTGACGCAGCAAAAATAGTTGACTTAGACAGTTTCGTGCATAGATTGGTCGTGTGGCTATTCCATTTCAATTCATCACCGAGAGTTATTCCCAGAAGTTGTTCAACAGTGGATTCATTCGAAACGTTTTATCAGAGGAGAATATGATGTGCTGGATCTTATCATTTGGAATTTATTTGTCATGAACCACAGTTCATCTCTAGATGCAGTAGTCGCCATTAGTTCATTGAGTACCAATCGACTATGGTGCGAATTTATTAACGTAGTTCACCATAAATGGTGAACAACAGTGGCCCAAGGATGGATCCCTCTGGCACGTCATGATCAATATGAGTCTGTAGCGAAAAGGTTCCGTCGACCGATACCACTTGTTGCCGGTTGGTCAAATAAGACTTTACAAGGTTCAGTGGGGTTCTCCACGAACGAAGTAGAAGAAATAGAGATACAGATGGAAACGACGGTACGTAGCATCAGAAGACAGAGAAGTGACAACGCGCAACCCCTGGCACCAACATCTCCCAAAGAAGTGAAAGATATCGTAAGACGTTTAGCTACTCGGAAAGCCCCAGATCCAGATCAAATAACAAAGCGGGCTTTGTTATTTGATCTGGTCCTACCACGAAAGGGTATAGCAGCTATAACAAACATCATGAATGCTATACTCAGACTGCAGCACTTTCAGTGCTGCGGAAGGCTTCAACCTCTCCAAAGGATACAACACCGGAGCGATTTTCTTAGACGTCTCCAAGGCGTCTGTTAGAGTTTGGCACGACTGACTTCTGACCAAAATGAGCAACTCCGGCTACACGAAACCAATGGTAAGATAAATCAAGTCTTTTCTAGCTGAAAGGCGATGTCGCTGCAGAGTAGGACAAGAATTCCCAACGATGCGATTACTGGAATCAGGGGTCCCACAAGGTGCAGTCCTTTCGTCACACCTCTTCTTGATATACACGGCAGACGTGCCCAGGCCGTCCACGTACAGCGCCAACTTTAACAATTTGGCGCTCTACGTGGACTGCACAGCTCTGCTGGCAAGATCAACAAGCCAGGCGCACATCACTAGATACTTGCAGCAATAGACAGATATACTAGAGGAATGGGTCAACGTGTGGCAGTATAAACCCTGACAAGAGTCAGACAATACTGTTCACCCGGAGGATGGTACACCCGGAAGGTAACGTCATCTTCAACGGACAAGAGATTCCGTGGACCAACGAAGTTAGATACCTGTGAGTCAATCTAGACAAAAGATTAACTTCCACGTCTCACATACGGCAGAGAATAGGAATGGCGAGATCTGCCCGACAAAGCCTATTACCAATAATAGGTCAAAGAAGCAACATGGGATTTAAAGTGAAGCTGCTGATGATGAAGACCGTAATATTACCGATAATCCTGTATGCCTGCACTGCCTGGAGCCAGTGCGCAGTAAAGGGCCGCCGTAAACGCTCCAAGATATGTACCGAATAGGTACACTGAGAAACAAAAATGCTCGCGACAAAAGACACTCGTCTAAGGTTAGTTTTTGGGGACCCCATGCAAAAATTCAGTTAGGAAAGCCATGATAAGAGCAAATAACAGATAAGATAGGAGAAACACCTAAAGGCTAACTTTCGACTAAATGAGGTCAGATGTCAATCTTGCGGAAGTGCCCATCAGTAAGTTAAAGAACGCCCCGGAGGAGCACGAGTGGATGGACGGGACGGGATGTTCTGCACACAGTAACCGTGTGAGAAAGATTTTAACTCAAGGCACTCAACCCGGGAGGGGGCATGGGGGCAGTGGAGTTCACCTCACCCCATAGTGCTCGAGCTTTGCCAGCACCAGCTCGTGCAGTGTATGTAGTTAAATACATGAGTAGTATAGTTGTATTTTGGGGTATTGAATGAAGTCTTCGAATAAAAATTATACCAATTATTCAAATTTTCCGACAGTACTTCAGTGATATCGTTCCAATCAATGTTTTTCCGAAACAAGCAGAGAAGGCAGATACGAAAAAATATGTTTTCACAATATAAAAAGTTATTTGAATTATACTCATCAGATTTTGTGTAAAATTCCTGATCGGAACACCTCGTATATTCGTGTAATAACTCCTTCAAATCCCCTCTCATCTTCCTTCGAATAGATTACTTATAAAGATTTATGTAATGGAAAACATATATCATTGGAAAATTGCCGCAATTTCGTAAGAAATGCCGAATGCTGACAGTGACAAATGCTGGACAGGGGTTTAATAGTAGAACATTTGATCTAAAAACAACGATCAAGTGAAACAATTAGACATTCTGCACCCTTCAAGAGGCTTACGTCTGCCTACCGGCACCCTCATTTTTAACACTTTATATTCCTGACAAATGATGCAGCCCGGGTATTCAATTGTTGCTCCGCGAGATCATTATTTATCACTTCTGCACTTCTCTGATCATTAATTCACTTTTACTGTGTTCCCGTTCCAGAATAGTCATAATAAATACGATAAAAAATTTTGAAGTTTTGTGGTTGGGGGTTGTTTTGTGGAACATGTGTGTATGGAAATATTATTCATATACGATATGCACGATGGATTGGATTCAAAATCGACTCTTTCTCAGAAAATGTCTTTCACTTTCCAAGTACTCGTACTTTTGAAAAATTGGATATTTTTCAAAATCTTTTACAGGTTTCACAAACTTCAGAAGACATATGAATCAAAGACACGCCATATGAATATATCGTGAGGTACTCACAAGATCGGAAACAAAAATTAAATCTTGGTGAAAGCTACAGTTGTGAAAATATATTACTTGAATAGTACCCCAAGCAACCATATTCTCACCTTCACTATTCATTGTGTAATTCACTAATCTCTTCCTATTAGAGAAATAATAAAAATTAGCTTCGCGGATGATACCATTATTATTGTCGCAACTCAGTACTCGCTTGGCTTTTTTGAAAACTTTGCCACCCTGTATCTCAAAAGTTAAGGCATTTAGGACATACGTCCATAGAAAGTTTTTTTCTTAAAATGGGTCTAAGAATTACTTCCTTAAATATTAGCATGTGTTTAAGGAACACCCTGTATACCTAAAGTTTTTTGGTCCGATGTGGACTTTGTTTGTTAAATAATGATTATCCTAATTGATTTTTCGGTACTCAACTAATGAAACCACTACCTGCAAATTAATTTGTCCGCTTTTCCGCAAAAATATCAGTTTGGTGTTAGGGTAATTGATCTCTAGAAAAAGTTTTCACTACCTCACCTAACCCCACGAACACACGGCACTGATAAAGAAATATTGTGAAACGGACAAAAATTAGTATTCAGCCAGTCCAGCTAGCCGAGTTAGAAATATAGTTAAGGGCAGAAATTGGCCCTTGGAACAAACGGAAAAAATCGTTATGGCCCGAAGGCTTGAAAGTTTGGAGACCCCTGCTCTATACGAACGTCCCTGTTAGAGAAGCACTCAAAATAATACAGAGGAAGCTATCCGAAGATGGGGACCTAAAAGATAGAACAAACTTACTGATACAAGTAATCATGAAATTACTAGGATGCTGTGTATGAAACTGCTACTTCCAACTGAAGGACGAATTCTTTATGCAAGATGAGGGACAGTCAATGGTATCGCCACTTTCACCAGTTATAGCCAATATATTGAAGAGACCCACAAGAAGACCCGAATCTGGTAGCATAGAGATACGCAACTTATGGAAACCTCTAATTAAGCGGAACGCGACCAACTCCCGCCAAAAGGCCAGCTTCCGCTAAAACCGATGAAGCGGAGAGAGGAAAGAGGGGATAGGTGAAAGCACTCGAATGACCTATAAATAGTCAGATCTCGAAAGAACAAGACCAGTTATCACCCGAAGACGATTGTGGATACTAACAATCGAAACATCGTGAATTAACTTGGTTTGGAATCTTTTAATTTGTAATTTTCATTTAATGATTTTTAATTTTCATCTCGTGTTAATAGTTTAATTTAATTTTTGATTTTTTGGTTGTTGCTTGTATTTTATTTCATTGTGATTTAAGTTTTTTTTCTTGCTTAATATAATTGTTATTCTTTCAGATAATCTTCTTAATTATTTTAAGGATTCTTTCAGGGATTTTAAATCAATTTATATCATATTAGACAATGGAAGTCCGAACTAATGAAACAAATTGTTCTCAAGAGGTATATTTATTCCCACTCATAAATGTTATGTTTACACTACTGCAACGACTGAAAATAAATGTTTTCTTTGAACTATCGTACAGTCAAATTGATGATATTCTGATATTTTCATTACAATAAATTAATATTTTTCACTCACGTTTCAACATTGATTTCTCCGACGGAATGTCTGCCAAATGTTTTGCAATATATTAACTAATTCCTCAATTTGAATAATCATATGTTGCATTGAAAATTTCAAAGCTGCTCTATTGTACATGTTTGAGTGAGGAAAAACAATTTCCATTATTTCAAAGCTTCTGAATTGAACACATTCCATTTAACAAATTTTATTTTTTCAGAAATCCCACTCCAATTCAAGATCCTCTCCTTCAAAATATAACCTGGAGTGCAACCCATGGCAATAATGTTACTTATCTCAATATTGATAAAATTCTGCAAGTGTCATTGAATCCATTCTCTGACAAGATGGAATTTTATGATAAGATATATAAAGATTTTGGTACACCACCATATAGTACATACTAAAACAAGTTTCTGGAAATAAATTATATTCTTTCATCGTTTTCTTTTTGCATTCATTTCACTTTGGATCTGGTTACCGAAAATAGAAAATATCACAAAGTCACGAACTGGAGCCAATCACATATTTGTATTCAGTCAGAAATCTAACTTTTTTAGAAATCAACTAATATGTACACGTAGCTAGCTGTAGCTGCATGCCTGAGAGTCAGATCTACTTCTGTGTATTGAATTATTCGGAAAAGTTCGACGTGAAAAATTTTTCACTGTCACTTTGTGGTGAGCTGAGACTCCAGCATAAGAGGTTATTTTTCCAATGATAAAACACAAGCAATACAGGAAAATCCTTAAGGCGTTCTTAGAGCGGTACTCTAAGAAAGTGAGTAAGTGTGAAAGTAGTGATTCACATTGGATTTGAATCACTGGAGATTAAATTCATTTGGAAAAACGTTCCTAGGAAGTTTATTCCACGTTTGTTTGAATGTGGTTGACAATGTTTCGCGGTGCATTTCAATAGTTCAGACTTCCATTGTCTAATATGATATAAATTGATTTGAAATCCCTAAAAGAATCTGTAAAAAATCAAAAAGATCAGCTGAAATACACACTGAACTATNTAATCGATTATTGAAACTGCTTGTTCTGTAGATTACTTAATAAATGAAATAAAAATAAAATGCAATTCTTGGCATCGCAGTCCGCGTTTGGTGGCCTGGTTTTCGTGAGGCTGCTACAGATTAGTGTTCCCAGATCTGGAAGAGGTCCAATCCTTCTTATCCTTTCCGACAATCATCTGATATAGGAAAGTACAGGTACTGGTTGTTGCGGCTTCTATTCCTTGTGAGGCTCTTACTGTCTAACTGTCTAACACCTGTTCTACCATCCTCTGGAGTAACCATTTCGTTGAAGGTCATTTTTGATGATGCCTGGTTTCTTTTCAAGATCTTCCTTTGTATTACAGAGCCCGAAAGCACGGTCTAGTATAATCTTGATGACTTCTGTCTTAGTTGATTGATGGTGGCTGGATTCCTGGTTCAGATACTGTCCCGTGTGAGTGGGTTTTTGATATAGAGATGTTTTCCATTTAGTGTCGGTCCTCTTCACCAATACGTCTAAGAAAGGCAATACGTTGTGGACTTCCTTCTCAATTATGAAAGTGATGGAAGGACTTACGTTGTTGATGTGCTTCAGGAAGGTGTCTAGTTCTGCATTCCCATGGTTCCATATTATGAAAGTGTCGTCCACGTATCTCAACCAGACTGGGTGCTTCTTGTGGGCTTCTTCAATGGCCAGAGTTTCAAACCACTCCATATATATATATTGGCTATAACAGGGGAAAGTGACGATCTCATCTTGCGTAAAGAATTCGTCCTTCAGTTGGAAGTAGCAGTTTCGTGCACAGCATCCTAGTAATTCCATGATTACTTGTATCGGTAAGTTTGTTCTATATTTCAGGTCCCCATCTGCGGATAGCTTCTTCTGTATGATTTGAAGTGCTTCTTCGACAGGAACGTTGGTGCAGAGGCTTTCCACCTCGAAACTGATTAGTTGATCCTGATCTTTGACTTCGATTTCCACTAGTAGTTCAACAATTGCCTCGAATTTTCCACAAGAAATGATGTTTTTCTTTGCAGTGTTTTAATTATTGGTAATGAAAATCTGGAAAAGTTCTGAGTGGCTGAATCTCTAGAGCTAATAATCGGTCGGAACGGAACATCCTTCTTATGGATTTTGGGTAGACCATTCAAGTGAGGCAGCTTTCTGTGGTGCGGTATTAGCGAAATATAGACTTAGTGTTTTTTCAAAGTACAAAAACGCAACACGTGTTTCGCTATACAATAGCTTCTTCAGGATTGACAGTCTCCGGTTCGGAGATATTTATTTTCCTGGAGAAAACCAATTTCTGGGTTTTTATGGCATCGAATTGAACATGGTTACTATCACCCCAATTCGAAATTATTTCTAGATCCTCCTGCTGCCGGTGAAGTTGTGCATCCGCCGCCAATGTCCTGGAATCCAAATGGAATGACGAAACAACTGTGCTGTCGTCAGCAAAGCAATAAATCGTCGATATACAATAGAAAGAGGGTTGGAAACAATATGCGGTGTTACCATTGAAGTGCGCACCATATGGGAAACTTTTTTTTCGAAAAGTTTCATTGAAGTTTGACTTTGGCCCTTGTTTGTGCTTTAAATTTAACCTAAAATGATGCGACCAACTGCGACCCACTGACGTTCAGTGTTTGTCAAGTTCAATTTTTTTTTTTGAAAAAAATTGAAAAAGTGCATTTCTAGATCGAATTTAACAAAAAATTACTTGAAAAAGTTGTGTCTACGGCAATTTTATATCCATATGCCAAAATTCATGCAACTAGGATAAAGTTGAGGTTTTGCTTTTTTTTGACAGATATCCCCTTTATTTTAAAAAACAAGTTCGGTTAATTGTCATCAATTCATGTATACATAACAAACTCATCATGGAGTTTAACTTT
>NW_019294673.1:0-22957 GCF_000500325.1 Leptinotarsa decemlineata | reverse complement strand
CATGTTCCACGCATTCTAATGATTTACAATTTACATAAGGATATTTAGTCTTCTGATCTAGGCTCCTTCCAATGAATTTTGAAACCTTGGCAGGTGGCACTGCAAGATTTTGGCAAATACTTCTTGGTATTCTTGGATTGTCCTTTCTTTCAGAAATTAATATGGTCCTGGATAAGTTCTATGCCTAGCATGGAACATTATTGTTTTCTCTATAGATCACCAAGGCATTCATGGCTGCAGTATTCAAGAGGGAAAAGAATATCACAAGAGGCCATCTTCGTGAATTTTTAGACACGTTATATGATGCAGATAGTACATCCACCACATCTACACCGCTTTTAGTAAAATTGTAAAAGCTTATTATTGAGGGTAAATTCTTCTCTCCAGTTGCTTCATCGATAGATCCATCATGGTGCATAGTGGACATCAGCAGGACGTTTTTATTTTTTTTGGGACATAGGATGAAAGCGTGATATCCTTTTGAAAGCCAAACAAAGATGTCTTTTGTTCCCTGTTCCGAACTGTCAAGAATTCTGCTGGAATGCATCGTTTGTTCTTTCTCAGCGTGCCTACTGAGGTAAGGTTATACCGAGTCAGTAGCTTCATCATTAATTCAAAACTAGTGTACCAATTGTCAAAAGTCACATTTCGGTTCGAACCAGAAATAGGTTGTACAAGCCTCTCTACAATATCTATTGGGGAGTTGCTAACATTGTAGGGCCCTTCTGGTTGTTTTCCTGGATATACCTCCAAATTTAAAACATAGTAGCTCTGGGCGTCAACTCGTGCTTGCACTTTGATCCCGTACTTGGCGGTTTTATTAGGAATGTTCTGTATGAAAGCACTTCTTCCACGAAAGTATTCCAGCTTTTCATCGATTGTCAGATATTGTGAAGGAGTGTAGGCTTGCTTACAATTTTCAACAAATATGTCTAGAATTCCACGAACAGCAGATAATTTATCAATCGCCACTCTTTCCTTGCGATTCTCAATATTATCGAATCGAAAACAGACCGTCAGTAATTAGAAAAGATTTATAGACATCGTTTTGCAGAATATATCAACACCAGTCCCATCTGTTTGCCATAAGTCTTCCAAGTTCTGACGATTAGAACGGAACATACCAGCCAAATGAAGAAGTCCAATGAATGCTACGATTTCACATTCATTGGTTGCTTTCACCATGCATCCATTTTTGTATGCAACAGATTTTCATTGAATTGAATGTCTTCGATCATTTGTCGATCAGAGAACAACTGCCAATAATCTAAAGCACTCTTACAGTTTTTTGCATACTGCTTGACACCTGGCAAATGAGTGATGATATTGTCTGCTCTTGTTCGAACGCGTTGATTTGATGAAAGTTTGTTCAATTTTGTTCCATCTTTTCCGAAATATAGTTTCTTGTTTTGTGGAGGTCCGTTGATATTTCCATTTTCTGTTTCATTATGGAATCCCGTTTCTGATTTCTCATTGTCTGAGTTTCCGGCAAAAACTTCATCTCCTATTGTTATGTCCTGCTCTGAGTCGGTATTGTGGTCGCTTTCAGAGATATGATCAATATCGTCTTCGCTTCCCGATTCGATGGTGTCTTCTTCACATTCAGCCCATAAAGCTTCAAGCTTTTTTTGTTCGTCTTTGTACAATATGATATTTTAGCTAAAAAATAGCTGATTGATTTTCCTAATTCAAATAAGTCAAAAATAATCACTTACATGAAATAATAAAATCACAAACGTGAGTATAGTTGCGTATAGTCTCACTCACTGCCTACGGAATACTGCAATAACATTTGAAATCAATGGTGGGGATATAAATCAGAAGCTACTGAAATGGGCGTGCGCATGAATCTGACATTTAGTTTATTTTGAAAGTGATATTTCTCAGCTGGAGTTTATGAAACCCCACATATCCCACGGGTTAAAATAGTACTACTAGCTGTTGTTAACTCCTATCTCAAATTGCCGACAACTGTCTATCAAAAGTCAAAGCTTCCAAATACTGTAGAACGTTTTTTGAAACTGTCATACTCTCTCCAAAAGAAAATTGTCTAGTAACCACGTCTTCATGAGTAAGTTCATCTTTCGTTGATTTCTTTGATTTCTCCTATGAGCTATTCGTTGAACGTTGAACGTACCCAACTTGTTTTTGACCCATTCCATTATAGCAGTAAATATATGCTTCATCCCGAACTACTTTAACTTTATCTCGAATTCCTCTATTCCTCCACTTGCATTTGTTCGGAATTTTTTTTCCTGAACTTAATTTCCAGATGGACAACAAATTGTATCCGACAGAACTTCATGAAAGTTGTCTCACAGAGGAAAATCCTGCAGACGCTTTTTGTTCGTCCAGAAGTAGGTTGGGCCCAAAGTGAGTGGGCCTATTCGACCGCCACCGCAACCCGCAAGGGTTTATTGTGGCTCACACATATTCACACTCGATCAAATAAACCCAGCTTCTTAACGAAGCCGATAAGTTTGTATGGTGAGTGGTCTTTCTGGTCAGATGCTGAGAGTACGGCTTTGCCGAACTCTTAAAACCTGATTCGGTCCCCGGCGGGGCAGGCACAAAGTATGTGCTCTGCTGTTTCAACATTTTCAAAACAGAGGCGACTCACACTGTCTTCCGACAGTTCGAGAATCTGCATATGATGATTCAAATGACAGTGACCTGTGAGAAGGCCTGTTGGACATCGTAATTCATCCCTACTCTAGTTCAACAACTGTTTGGTATCAAGCTTCGAAGAGTGAATAAATGCCTTGGACTGAGCCAATCCTGGAAGATTCTGTCAGAAGTCCAGAAATCTTTTTGCCATCCAGGTGTTCAATATTTGTTTGGCAAAGCCTAAAGCGATGCCAATGACAGATTTTGGTCCGATGAAGCTGCTTACAGCACTCTCCTTTGCAGGCGAGTCAGCAGCCTCATTACCTTCCAGGCCAGTATGGTCAGGAATCCAGACCAGAGACACTCTGTTAAATCTTTCTTTCGACGAGAGTCGTTTCTGACATTTTGCTACCAATTAAGATGTTGCTCGGTAGGAGCCAAGAGCTTTTAACGCCGCTTGACTGTCTGAGGTTGTGTATGAGGTTAGATTCTTCCAATCTCTCCGCACACAATTCGATGCGTGAATTTCCGCTTGAAATACAGTCGCATGGTTTTCTTAGCAGGTTGATATCTCTGTCCTGGGTCTGCGACTGCAAACACCTGCACCAGAACCTGAAGATGTTTTTGATCCATCTGTGAAACAACAACTAGCTGCTCTTAATATTTCCTTCTCTCGGAGGATCCAGTCCTCTTTACTCGGGAACAGTACTTTATAAGGCAGTTCATAGTTGACAGTTGGAGGCATAAAGTCAGATGCCATTTCCAGAATGCTGTGACTTCCAGTATAAACCAATACTCTGTTGCTTTCTGCATTAGATCGATTTGTTCAATTGGCAATGTGCACACGTCTGTATTCAGTCTATCTAGGAGGTAGATCTAGAAGAATATCCATGGCCGCTGACGATGTGGTACTGATGGCACCACTGATAGCCAGATAAGCTTGTCTCTGTAAACGGCAGAGCTTTGCATGGGCTGTTTTCTGTAAAGCCTTCGGCCACCAGGCAATTGCACCATAAGAGATCAATGGTCTGACAATCATCACATAACTCAATGGATTTGTTTGGGACCTGAGCCCCAAGTTTAACCACAAATCTTTCAACATGTCCATAGGGACAGCAGTTGAACTTCGCTGAAATAAATCAAGTGAACACCTACATACCGGCTTCTCGTCAGTGCAGGACGAATTCAAACTAACAGCAGTGTGTACAGGATTCGAAAAATTTCGCCTGAAATAAACTCTGATAACTAGTAACAGCTCCATTTCTTGTTCAAATTCCCATGTCTGAAGATTCACTTGTTTTTTCTTCAGAGTGAAATCTTTTTCTTCGCTTAGTATTTGTTCGCGAAATGGAGTTGTTACTATGTCACTATATTCAACAGATCTTTTTTCAGATGAAGGTTTCGTCTGAAGTCAATCGAATCCCTTTCTTGGTTGGATATGTCTTCGAAACCAGTCTGGAGGTGATCATTTGTTTGATTTCAGTGAGGTACTGCTGTGAACTGATCTAGTATTTATTTCAATATCCATCGTGGAATGGACCGGGAAAGTAGCTGTTTTCCAGCTGGCATATGCTACATCCTTTTATGATTTTACAGTGAGATAAGAAAATCAATTTGACCAAAAATGAAAATTTCAAGAGAAAGTTTTCGTTGTATTATTTTTCACAACTTTCGACGTGGATAATCTCAACAAGAATGTGTCAATGAACAAAGTTCTCTGTATGACGATAAAGCACCATCAAAAATCACAGTATATTCCTTTTAGTAGTTCGATCGTCGACGAATTCCGTAAAGGTCGTCCAAAATCGGTTGTGCCACAAATCATCGATGCAGTACATGAACTGATAATACAAGATCGTCACGTGACATATTGTGAGAGAGGCATCTTTGCACATTAGTTCCATTTCAATACATTCAATTTGGCATGAACACTTAGTTATGAAAAAAAATTGTTTTTTTCGGATATCCCATAATTTATCAATCGCTCAAAAAAAGGCTCGCGTCAAGTGCTGTAGGGAAATGAACAGAAAGTTCGACCGTGGTGCTTCAAAAGACGTGTATACAATCGTGACAGGTGATGTATTATGTTTATATACGTAAGATCTGGAAACAAATCAGCAATCGTATTTCAAGGCGAGCTAAATCCAACAAAAGTTGTTCGTGGAATAAGCCCGGCGAAGCAAATAGTCGCCTATTTCATCGTCCGAAAGGATCATGTGGCCACTGTTCCGCTTGAGCAACGTAGAAACGATCAATTCTGAGTGGTATAGGACCATTTATTTGCCGAAAATCTTCGGAGAAATTCGTAAAACTAAATGCCGATGCTCTCACATATTTCGTCAAACAGGTGAACTTTTTAGCAGTCGAAACATCGAATTGATGACTCATCCTCCGTCCCAATTTGGCACCCAATGATTTCCTTCTCTTCCCGAATATCAAAGGTAAACTTCGTGGTCAACGATTTATAAGCAGAGAAAACCAAGAATCCAATATATTGCTTTGCTGACGACAGCACACTTGTCTCGTCATTTCATTTGAATTCCAGGATATCGACTACGAAGGCACATCTTTACCGATAGCAGAAGGTTGCATGTCTTAATAAGAATCTAGAAGTGATTTCGAATTGGGGTGAGAGTAGCCAGGTTCAATTCAATGCCAATGTGGTTTTCTTTAAAAACATAAATGCCTCCGAACCGGATATAATAATGTCAGGTCAGACAATTCCGCTTAAAATTGACACCAATATGTCTTGGCACAATCATATCGCTGGAATTGCAAAGGCTGCTTTCCAAAAGCTTGGAACACTGTTCCGAACCAGAAAACTGTACACATCCCAGCAACTTTTGATGCTTTATAAAGTTTTTATCAGACCTTCTTTGGAGTACTGTTCTCATGTATGGCGCTCTGCCCCCAAACATACCCTGAAGTTGGTGGATACTATCCATCTGCCTGATTGGAGACGCGAATATCACGTGCAACCTTGATAGCCTGGAACATCGAAGAAAGGTTGGAGATTTGTCTGTCTTCTATAGATACTTTCACGGGAAGTGTTCAAGTGACTTGGTACATTTGATTCCACCAAGAGCGATTCATATCAGAAATACGTGACGAACTGGTGCTGCTCATCGTTTTGATGTTCAACTCAGTGCACCTCGAACTTCACTGTTTGAAAATTCTTTCATCTGGATAACTGCGTTTATGTGGAATAAACTTCTTGAGAACGTTTTTCCAAATAGATTCAATCTTCAGCGATTCAAATCCAATGTAAATTGCTACTTTCGCACAGGCACCGCTCTGAGAGCGCTTCAAGGATTTTCCTGTAGCGCATGTGTTTTGTCCTCAAAAAAAAAGTTGAGAAGCATTTGAAGCGTTCAAAAACCACGTTTAGGAGGTGAATATTTTGAAAAACAATAGAGCCATTTTCATAAATGCTATTATTTGCTATTCCCGAAATATAAATAGTACTTTGCCTGGTTTGGTGATCCAAAATATTTTCAAATGCGGTTTTTTAGATTGGTTGGGAAAAGGATCAAAAATATCCGTAGATAAACAATTTAGTTTTATACCAACGTTTCGGACTTTATTAAATCCATCATCAGGGCTCTACAATAAAATAATTTAATAAGTAAACAGTATATGCCAATACATATTGCAAAATTT
The DNA here is from genome assembly GCF_000500325.1 of Leptinotarsa decemlineata. Lineage (NCBI taxonomy): Eukaryota > Metazoa > Arthropoda > Insecta > Coleoptera > Chrysomelidae > Leptinotarsa > Leptinotarsa decemlineata. The sequence continues at coordinate 16,690 of NW_019294673.1, read as the reverse complement.
TTAAAGTTTATACAATCTCATATTATGTAAAAGAGAAACAAACAGGTGCACTTACCAAACATTAGTTATCCATGTCAAAAAAACGTTTAAAATATAAGTGTCAGATAACATAGGTACAAATGAAAATGAGGACTAACCAAATGAAAACACATACATCACAGACACATTAAAAGTGGAAACGATATCCAGGGAGACACTGATTAGGTATGGCCGTTTTTGTTTGCCTTGAAAAAAAATAAAATCAAAAAATTATAAACAATTGAGGATATCAGATTACACAGGATGGTGGAAACTTATGTGTATTACAATATTAAGGAATACGATTCAGTAAATTAAAATAAGCACTATTCAGTCCTTCTATGTCCCTTCTAGTGTTAACACTTTTTTTTTAATGTGGATCATCTCACTAAACAGTCGTTTACTTAAAAAAGTTGAATGTCTGAAACCTTGGGGTTTGCAAAGTCAAAACTGGGCTTGTTTTCTCTTGTGTGTTCAACGAGGGCTGTTGGATTGGCAACATTCAACTTCCTTGTATCGCTTTCATGTTCAGACAACCTGTTTTTTAAGTAACGTCCCGTTTGCCCTACATAACATTCTGGACAATCTTTTCAGTTAATTTTATAAACGACGTTTGATTGTATATTCATCGGAATTTTTGTTTTTTGTACCCTCGTATAGTGAACTGAATATTTGGTAGTATTTATAATTTCAGGGAAACGTTAATTGATAATTCAAGCAAAAGGCTTCGAACAATATAGATTACCCTGCGTTCTAATTCTTTCTCAATTTAGAGTGAGATAAACTTCTTGCATCTCTGAATGGAGAAGCGATTTTGCTCCCGTCCAGCGTTTCAGGTTCCGCCAATGAGGAGAGACTTGTTTTTACCGTACAGGTGAGTCAGTGGAGATACAGTATTGACCGAGAAACATTTGGTAGTAACGCCGTCCGGCGCTGGCGTCGTTCGACGTCGGTCGGCGTCGAGCTTTAGTTAGATCCTACCGCGAGTGAAGAGATGTCTTTGTTTGAAAGTTCCACAAAAGCGGGAGAAAATTGGTGAGTAATTTTGAATTTGACGGTAGAATTATTTTTGAAATTTTTTCGTGAAACAAGTAATTATTGAGATTACATGACTCAGTTCTTGATGAAGAAAAAATCAAGTTTTGATGAATTTCCCGCCCAAATTCCATTTTAAAACAGAAAGAAAAAGTTTCACTATGAATGTATGCGGTAATGATCGATTTCAAGTTACTGTATCTCAGAATATTCAAAGAAAATGCATCTGTGGATCATTCAGTGATCATCAAATTTCACGTCTTCAGGTTGCGCAACTGGTAGGTATAAGAATGAGACTTGGTGTATAGTTTTTCGTTTTATGTCCATTATTTCAACCCATTTGAAACACGTAGGGTTGAATGTTTGAGGTATTGGTTTGATGAGATTACAAACTCAAATATTATTGAGACAAAGAGTGAATCTGCATAATCGCGGACTAAGAGACGTTCCATGGAGCGATTAATGAAGCATTAAAATATCATAAAATTCGAAATGAGTAGATATACTCATAAAAAGTACAATTAAAAAGTCACAAATTATCTTATACCATACCATATATGAAATATAAATTAAACAAAAAATAATACACAACATAATTTTGTTTTTGAAGAACTCACAAAAGGTGTTTGCTGTCTTAATAACAATGAAGGTAAGTCAATGCTGTATATCTGGAATTCAATATTTTAGAAAGGATCAGTTGAGAAATAAGAATATCATCTGTCAACAAGCCCCATAATTTGACTCTCGTTCCATGCACAATTTCAGAGCTTGCTCCAAGTTTCATCAAATGGTTTGACCACTCAACAATTGAGAGTACTATCATATCAGATACACATACTGGGATGTTTTTTTTTCATATAAAACATTTAGGGATGAAAATTGAGGACTGCTCAAGTGGCAAATATATTCATCATTTGCTAGAGAAATTCAGGAAGAAATAATCGATATGATGAGTTTATTTGAAAATAATTTATTACAGAAAATCTGAAACATATTTCATCACAATTAATTAATCAACTACATATAATGACAGAGCACAAGAAAACACATGATTGGCTTTTTGACTTCTTTGATTATTGATTTTCATTTTTTGAAATGAAATTACGATTTATTGAGTAATAATAGTATACGATGTTCCTTCAACTCGTAAGACATATATTGCAAATGGTTAGCTGAGAAAATAGTCAAATATTTTAATAATTTCCCAGAAGTTGGAAATTGCCTGATACATTTTTTGGAAAGATCTATAGGGAAGACATCCATTTTGGAAAAGCAAAAGATTTTCGAAATTGTAACATTCCAGATTAGATATTTCCGAAACCGAAAAAAATACTTATCGAAAATTGTCAAAGGAATTAATATATTGATTGAATAGTGAATATTATAAATTTTTAATCGTGATACCACAATGCATTATGATCAAAATGATTCATGAACTGTTTCATTTATATTTGGTAGCCAGATTAGCTAATCTATACGTTGAACTCCATCGTTTAATTATAATTGAAAATGTGATATTCGCAAAATCTCTAGTATCTCTTGGATTATTGAAAGTTGGCAGAAAAATATACTAAGTGTCAAAGAAAGGTAAAGACCCATTTGATTTGAAAATATTTCAATAATGTTTTGCATGTGTATTTACATTGAGGCCAGTATAAAGCGAGCCAGTAAAATTTCAGCCGTATCGGAAGCTACTCTGACCAGTTTTTTAACTGTATTTTTTTGTGGGAGCATTTATTATTTCTCCAATTTCCATTCTAATTTGTTCTTTAGCTGTTGAAAAGTTTGTTATATGAAGTAATTTGTCTTGTTAACATTATGCCTCGAGTGAGGCAGGTTTTTCAGTTAGAGAAATTTCAAGATGAATCAATCGATCTTTGCGTACTATTCTAAGATATTATCAGGTATGTACCAAGAAAGCCAAGAACACAGAGCTAGGGGTACTGGTCGTCGCAGGGGAACAACAGTGTGTGAGGATCGCTGACTAAGCCTTTAGGCTCTTAGGGATTGGTTCATTCCTACTAGGGCAACTAGGAATCATTATTTGAAGAAAACGGAAGAGTTGTTTGAATGCGTACAGTATATCGGCGAATAAGAAATTTTGCACTTTTTTCTTATCATCCTCATTGGGTGTTGCCACTGACTTTCGAGCATCGATGCAATCGATTGCACTAGTGCAGAGACTGAATGAATCGGGATCAACAGTATAACCACGTAGTCTTCAGCGATGAATCTCGCTTTCTTTTGGGTATGTACGATGGACGAGCAAGTGTAAGAAGGCGTCGTGGTGGAAGACGAGATCCCCAGTTTGATGTGGAGAGGCATGATCACCATATTATTGGTTTATTGGCAAGGGGTGCCATTGCATATGGTAGTAGGACACCTTTAGTCTCCATTAGAGGCAATATGACAGCTCTTCGTTACATTCACGAAGTAGTGGAGCTTCATATCCTTTCATATCTTGAGACCATCGAGAACCCCATATCTCAACAAGACAACGCTAGACCGCATGTGGCTGGAGTGACTCTAGACTTCATGGATCAGCATGACATTAACCGCTCACCATGACCACCCAGATTGCCCGATCTTTCACCGATCGAACATGTGTGAGATATTCTTGGTCGCAGACTGCTGAATTCACAATGGCCCCCGAAGACTTTGGCAGCACTCAGACATGAGTTAGAAGTAGGGTGGAATGAGATACCGCAACACGATATAGACCGGCTTATCAGGACAATGCCCAGACGTATTCACGAGTGTATGAGATATCGAGGATCTGCAACATACTACTACACATTACTGGTTTCACGATCAACTAATTTCTCTGAAAACTCACTCGTTTGTTTGCTATTATCTGTCAAGTATGTAAGTAAAAAATTATTAAAATATTTTCAATATAAATGGGTGTTTACTATTCTTTGTCACTTAGTATACTCGGAAATTTTAAGAGTTATTCACCAGATTAGTTGAATATCGAAGTTATTCTGGAATCCTGTTTGTGAAGAGCTGATTTGAAAAAAAAGTTAGAATAATGAAATAATATTTCGATACGATCTCTAGTACTTTCGGGAATATTAGAGACAGTTTTAGAATATTTGTTCCAGATTGGGACGTGACTATCGAATAAGTGTTTGAAGATTTAAAATATATCGACAAGAAAATAATACGAAATGGATATAATTGTGAAATAATTGAAAGTGGTGAAAATAACTGGACTGAAATAATATGATGAGTTCGTTAAAACAAAAATTATGTCAGAAATGAGACGATACTGAAAAAATAAACAATGTGAGGATGCTAATTTATGTGAACTCTAGTGAAAATGAAATAATAAATGAGTTGAATAAATAGTGAAGTATCAATTAGGTCAAACAATGAAGAAGAGTATGAAATTAAATGAGTAGAATTGATAAAAACATGCAAAAACTGAAAATTAAAAAATATAATAATAAGGAAAGTTCATAACCATACTGTACGACGTTTCGATTGTTGGCATCCAAAATCGTCTTCGGGTAATAACTGGCCTATTCCTGATACTTGAGATTATTTATAGGTAGGTCACTTCCGCTTCTTCCTACTCTCCCTCTCCTCCTCCATGTTCCCTGTTCAGTACAACGTAGAATGCTTTCCCGCTTGATCAGAGAGATTTTCATGCGTTGCATATCCGCACATTACCGTGGCTGACAATGGCGTTTTTCAACATGTCTCCTTTGAACTTTTCTCAACCTCAACCTTTTCTCAAATTATCCATTTCTGTGGATGATTTCAGGTTCGCATCATCCGATGTTATGTTGGTGAATCCATACCACAGAACTCATAATGATATCTTAGACGTGGAATGGGTTTGTATGTTTGAGAGTGCTTTTGTATTAGATGAATCATGGGCATTCAAAATTATACAGATTGAGCACAACGCACAAATTCCTAATCAAACTAATACGTCTATATTCAGCTATATAAGAGAAAGTGGAGAGTAGTTTTTTCATAGGACGAAACACCAGAACTGCAGGCTTAAGGCGCTTAGAGCGCCTTGAGCACCGTTCTTAGATAGTGGTGCTTGTGAAAAATTGCGATTCAAAGTAGCGATTCAAGTTGGATTTGAATCGCTGGAGATTAAATTAATTTGGAGAAACGTTTTCAGGAAGTCCATTCCACATAAACTCAGTTCTCCTAATGAAAAAGCTACCGATTAGTGAAGTTCAAGGTGTACTTAGTTGAACCCCAAAACGATGAACAGCCACAGTCCGTCGCGTATTTCTGATATGTACCGCTCGTGGTGGAATCGAATGTATCAAGTCAATTGAACACTTGCCATGGAAGTACCTAGAGAAAAGAGACAAATCTCCAACCTTTCTTCGATGCTCCTGACTATTAATGTTGCAGTGATGTTCACGTATCCAATCAGGTGGATGGCTCTTTTCTGGATGGAATCCAGCAGCTTCAGGGTATGCTTAGGGGCAGAGCTCTATACATATGAGGAAAATACTCCAAAGAAGGTCTGGTCTGAGCTTTATGAAGCATCAAAAGTTGCCGAGGTGTGGAACAGTGTTTCAAGCTTTCGAGAAGCAGCCTTTGCAATTCCAGCGACATGATTGTGTCAAGACATATTGGTGTCCATTTCATCCCCCAACAAACTTACCGAAGCAGAAAGTGAAATTGTCTGTCCTGACATTATTATATCCGGTTCGAAGACATTTATCTTTTTGGAGAAACCCAATGTATGGGTTTTCGTGGCATTGAATTGAACCTGGTTACTTTTCCCCAATTCGAAATCACTTCTAGATCATCATAAGGATATACAACCTCTTGTTGCCGGTGAAGATGTGCACCCGCAGCCGATGTCCTGGAACCCAAATGGAATAACGAGACAAGTGTACTGTCGTCAGTGAAGCAATATAATGGATTTTTGATTTTTTCCAATGGGTCATTGATATACAATAAAAGTGGGGTAGAAAATAGTATGGATTTCTGAAGTTTGCCAAGCAAACCCTTCATACCTCATACGGTTAAAGGCCTAAAAAATATCAGCTCTTGACTATTCATGTTTCTTGATTGCGTAATTCCAAATATGAGTGACATATGATAGAAGGTCGCCTGTTGATCTTCGTTTTTGAAAGCCATATTGATGATCGCTCAAGATTTCGAAACCTTTCAAATACTCAAGGATATAGTGGTTTACGGCTTTCTCCATGATTTTTGATATCACTAATAGCAAAGCGATTGATCTATAGTTATTTGGAAAACTGTTCTTGCCCTTTTTGGGAATAGGCTGAACGTGAGCAATCTCCCAACAGGAAGAAAAAACCCCTTCCTTGTAAAACAGGTTGACACGTCTTTAAAATACTGATGCGAGTTCGTCGGAAAGTTTTTTTGCCAGAAAAGTCGACTTTAACTATGAACAATACTATGATGCCATATTTCAAAATGTGTTTACTCATGTCTGTTGATGTCAATTGTGTATTATTATAAAATATAATTGTTGTACTGTGAATCTACAATTTTTTTTATGTACCTATGTGCTGCTACTGTGGATGGATCAATTGAGTACAGTGTTTCGATGATGGCATGATTTTTCTATCCGTCACATTTGAAATGTGTTGTAGACCCAATCTAGAAACTATGTTTCTGTAGTAAAAACGTGCTTCGCTATTTCCGATTTGCAGTTTTTCTTCGTTGGGTGCTCTCTTGTGCTCGCCAATATGAACATTCAACGACCTCTTGGTTTCACCGATATAACAACTGCCGCACTGGCATAGTATTCGATAACTGGAGTTGCAGTCCGTATTTATTGAGTTGGTTTTTGTGGAGCTGCCACGAATATTCTTTCCGGATCTGAAATGGGTTATAATGCTGTGCTCACACCAAATTCTTTTGATCCTCTCCGATATCCCTTTGACCTGAGGAAGCGCTAACATAGCTGTTTTGAATTTATTCAATGAGAGGAAATCCGACAAAATCAACACTTGTGAGTCGTTTGTGAAATACTTTTTATCTTTTAACCAGTGAAGAACTTTAGAAACAGAGAATGGAAAGAGATGTCAATGTGTCTTAAATTATCTTCTTTATGTCCCAATTCATTATTTTTGGATCAGAACTATGCAAAAAATCGTGTTCAAAAATTGAACCACTCAATGGTTTCCAAATCATCATTCAAACATAAATCGTTGTATTGAGTCTTATTTCAGTGAAATTAGTTATCGCATTCTTTTAACACTTGTTGAACAAATAATATTTCGTTTATTTATTGATTTATACAAAAATTCTTACTCAATATCTTATAAACCATTCAACATATCAAATGTGTTCTACATAGTAATAACATATTAATTTCTCCATGATATTTTTGAGAACTTCAGCAAGAAATAACAGACTAGTTCAGACGTCCCCAAAGGAAGAAGTGTTAGGAGTAAAATCTGGTAATCTTGAAGGTCATTCAATTAATTCTTTGTATCAATCCATTCAAATTTTGTTTGATCACTGCCAGATAAGGAGAAACTAGTTATGCAAGATATAGTACTGCTGATATTGTGAGAAATTCTCTTGTGAAACTGAATTACCTTCTGCAGAAACTCGAGTATCCAGTTGCTGAGTTAATAGGTGATAAATTGTTTTTCAGACGTTTTGAGCAACTGTGGCCTTTTCTGGTTATTAAAAACCCCCTTCTATTATCGTGATTATCAATAATGATTCGAAATGCATTTGCTACATGGCAGGGAAAATGAAAACATAGTCGTTGAAACCTATATACGTGGAATCTCTTATTGATCAAAACTGCTGTTTTCGAATAAAAACTTTCTTGGAAAAATGCAATCAGATATTTCTCACACGCAAGGACGGGGAGGAATTTATAATGAAGTTGAATAGCCATGTACTGTATTATACTTTTTTTATACCTGCTAGCTCATGGAAGTATACAACTTTGGTATTCTTTAATTTTTATATATCGAAATAATATCCAGTGGTTACCTACTGAAAGAGTTGTGATGAACCAAATTGAAGTTCGATCCATCCATGTTTTTGAAAAAAAAAAACTGTTCAGCTGTGAAATATAAAACAACTACTTCATATCGATTTCTTCAGTGAATAATTTGCATATGTTTCATGTTATTAGTTATCATGAATTCAGAGTCGTTGTAGCCAATAAAAGCTATTCAGCTCCTACTAAATTCATTTCATGATTCGTTTAAACGATTAGTTGATGTTTGAGTGCAGAAATTAATATTTCATTTGAATCGTCGATGTTTTCAGCGATGTTCCAATGTATACCTTGTAGAGGTTATTTTTTAATATTTCCAGTTTTCCGGAGAGGGGTGGTGTTTAGATTATGTTTTTCAGTTTTTCTCGTGAACTTCAAAGTCATTGAAATTTTGTGAAGTGTTTTTTTCTTTGGTGATAATATTATATTCAACATGTTTTCATGACTTTTGTTGTTATAAAAAAACTTATTCGAAATTATTGAAGCGTAACAAGTGTTTTCATCGATTTCATTACAAGTTTTGAAGGAACCAGTCTTCTCTTATGAATACGCCATCTATGAGATTGACTCAATTCATGAATATCGAAGATGAACGCTCTCAGGGCAATAAGTTGCAAAGCCAAGCTTCGACATCTATCGCCGAAGGAGATTCGTTTTTCACTGTAGTTTTGACCGAAATCAAATCAAATCTATTCCCAATATAGTATACAATTCGTTGTATAACATAGTCAATATATTATTATATTTCAATTATTTCGAATGTTATTTCGAACTTTCACCTAGGGATTGGAATGCCTGTATTGTGTTATATTACTCAACGATATATTTTTATACTGTGTTTTCCAACAAGAACTTGACCTCCTCAGTAAGACAGAAACGGACGTGTTATTGAAAATTAAATTTCAAAGAACACGTCAATTTTTATTTCTAGGGGGACTAATTCTAATATGATAATCATACCTGAAACTTCACCATCCTGCGGTCTATAACTGCCCCCCCTTATTTTTTCAATGCCATGAGAGTCGAGTGATACATCATTTGGAAGGCCTTGTGTCCTTCCATTACCTTTGGTTATGGTGCAGGGGGTGCACCATCCTGCTGGAATGTTATTTCATTTTCGACTAAATCGTCATCATTTTCTAAAATTTGTATGATAGTAGGATCTACCTAGTTTTGTAATAGATTTGAGTATTTGTTTCCATTGAGATTAACTTCAATTACCAAGGCATTTCATTTTTGTGGAGTTTATGAATTTTTCTCCATCACCAAATATGGATTCACTTCGCTCCAGCAACGACAACTATGTCTATTCACTTCACCAGTCAATATGAAAGAACTTTCCGTCTGGAAACCTTGTATTGCATAATAGGTTTGGATTATTGATCAATTTCTCGCTGAACACCACACAAAACTGAAGTCGACGACCAGGATCATCTTTGTTTAATTCCTGATATAGCCTTATTTTGGAAGGTTGGAATTTGTAGGCTTTCAAAATCCAAAAAACACTATTAGCTGATTCATCAGACCCTCTAGCTACTTGTCTGATAGATTGTCGATTATCCATTTGTACATGTCCTAAAACTGCAACTTCAACTCCGTCATTTCTGACTGGACGGGATACTTCATGTTTTCTGTTGTGAACAGAACCTAATGGCTCACGTTGTGCTCTGGATGATTCGTATTATAAATTTTCGCAAAAGTTTCAGTATATTCATTATTTTGATAATACAATTTCTTCATCGGACATCTTCAATAATGTGAGAAACGCTTCCGAAAGTAGACTGTATTATTGTATGGAATTAGATGGAGGTCATTTTGAACACTTCACCCGTTGATTGTGTTGCCATTGATATTACTTTTGTTGATTTCCTCAATAAAATGAGCGAATGGAATTTTCTGTTATGAAACATTCTAGATTTGATTTCTCAATAACGAATGAACCAATTTCGAAAAAAATTACAGGAGTAATAGAGAGACAAAATGCCTTTCAAATGATGGTTTTTCTTGTGGAGAGACATTTTAATATTTGAATTTACGACTGCTCTAGTTCCTACTGTTGTAGTGGTTGATAGAATTCGAAAAAATCCATACTAAACACTGGTAACTATTCAATGACACTACATCAAGTGAATCATTCTCTTGATATAAATCATAGATGATTCGTTGAAAAATGTCTATTTTCTATTTTTATAATATATTCAACTACCACATGAGTAGTCTCTTCCTTCGTGTTACATATGATTTTTGTTTCTTTCATCTCATATGTTGTTCAATAACAATGCGAAAATATTCAATGGAAACAACATAATCAATGGAAACCAGGCATTTCCAATTAAAACTTATTGTACAGGTCATTTTGAGTAATTTTAGTTCATCAATATGCGGCTGATCATCTGAATGGAGTGAAAAAGTCAGGAATTTTGTTTTTTCACATTCAAACTTTATACATTGTTATTCAGCCAGCGAAAATTATTTCTCAGATTCATTTCAGAAGTTTTATAAACTTCATTCCAACGTCCACCAGTCAAGATCATGACGTTTCATCAGCATATATGACCATCAAATTTATTATTTTGCGTTATTGCGTTTATTTTAGTCAGAAAAAGGATCGGGCCAAGTACTGTTCTCTGAGGAAATGTTGTACTAAGCTTGCTACTAGTTTTAACAGTTCGTTACATGTGATGGAATTGGCCGATAATTGATGAGAATTCATAACTAACGTATTCAAAAAAAACTTTTTTGTGAGATTTTCACTAAACGATTTTACAAAAATGTCACTCGCGTTTCGCCGTACCATGGCTTTTTCAGGCGTGTCTTCACTAACTATATTCTAAATATACCAATGCTTAATATACCTTATTTTACAATTTGAAGTACCTACATTTCAAGTACCTGTTGTTTACCTAAATTTTTAATGAATTAAGTTACCTGAGCTCATATCCCAGTTTCCACATTAGGAAAAATATTCAGTAACGGAGAGTTATTCAATTCTAATTGATCATTCAGTAAATTACCCGAATTCTTGAATCTTTTGATCTCTGAATATTCTAGAAGATTGAGTTTCAAACTGTACACTTCTAAATGTAACACATCGTATTCATGATTGAACTCATGTCCTATTGCTAAAAGGTGGCTTGTAAATGTGGAATTGGTCTTTCTCTTTACAAAACTACTTCAATACTCTTCAATTCTTTGGGAAAATGTTCTTACTGTTTGGCCAATATACAGTTTTGGACAAGAGCCACAAGTCAGCTCATATACTCCTGATCTATCCGACACCGAAGTTTTATCGTTATTGTTTTGAATAAATTTTCTCAGACTGTTATTTGTTCTGTAACCTATGTTTACGCATGTTCCTTTCAAAAAACGGGCAATATTATTGGTTGGTTCACCCAAATATCTTATAACTGGCATCTTGAATTTGGGTAGACCAGGTCCATGGCTTGCTGTTGTAGTTTTTTGGAAAGGGTGGAGTTTATAGTATATAACTTATAACCGTTGTGATCCGCGATTTGTTTGATCAAACTAAGCTCTTTCTAGAAGTTACTCACAGACAGTGGAATAATCAATAGTCTGTGAAGCATAATATCAAGAGCATACGATAGTCTGTGAAGCATACTATTGAATGCAGCAACTTAATGCTGGCGAGGGTGTGTGGAGAAATTATGTATGATAACGGTATATGGAAAATTGCAAATTCATGGTAATTGTTATTTTTCGTTATGATTAAGGGAGTTTATGGAATTTTGAATCACCACTGAGAGGGAGGTGAATATATTCCACTGTCTGATAGTAATTTCTAGAGAGAGCTGAGTTTAATCAAACAAATCGCGGTAATCAACGGTTGTAAGGTAGATATTATAGACTCCATTTTTTCCAAAAAACTATAAAAGCAAACCATGGACCTGATCTACCCAAATTCAAGATGTGTTTTTTGTAAGCGATTTTACATCAATTTGTATCAAAGCAGGCCCCTAGATTATATCGCAATATGCTAATATCTAGACAATATGAGGGTTTCGCAAAGTTTCAACTTCAATTTGGATGTCATAATATCTCTACTTTGGTATAGTTGACGTAAGATACTTACGAGCTACGACAACATGAATTCAATTGTTTGTGAAATTTCAGATCAGCATCTAGCCACAAAGCCAAGTTCTTGCTTTCTGTAATTATTTGTAGTAAGTCTTGTTTGTCCAAGTTGGATTTCAATTTTTCTTTCAATTTCCCCCCTTTTGTGTTTCGGACCAAACAGTATCAGCTGAGAATTTTTAGAATTCAATTTCAGGTTATGAGCTATAGATAGATCTAGTGAATTTTGTAGGTCGCTGTTAATTTTTTTCATTGCCACCTGCCGGACACTTGGAGGAAATCGATAATATAACTGAGTGTCATCTGCATAATAATGAACAATGCAATGATCAATTATTTTATGGAAGTCAGATATATATAGAGAGAACAGAATGGGGCCAAGGATAGAGCCCTGAGGTACTCCATAATCAACAGGTAAAGCACTAGAACACTTTCCATCCAGACATACTGACTGAGTCCGATTTCTGAGGTAACTTTTCAATAGATCTACAGTCCCTTCACTAAATCCGAGAAATGACATTTTCCTACACAGAATATTGTGGTCGAATGCTTTACTGCAGTCCAAGAGTACCATGGCAGTTACTTCATTATTATCAGTTGCTTTGAATGAATCTTGGGTGATGTTGACAAGAGCGGTGGTGGTGCTATAGAATGTACGAAATCCAGATTGAACATTTGTTATTAAATTATTATTGTATACAAAAGAATCAACTTGATTTTTCAGAAGCCACTCGAACACCTCAGATAGGATAGGCAGTTTGCTAATTGGCCTCAAATGAGATAATTCAGTTGGATTTTCACATTTTGGCAAAAGGAGTACAATTGTATGTTTTCATGCATAAGGAAAATGATTTGTTTCTATAGAGGAATTGAATATGAGTGTTGATAAGATAATTTTCAATATACTTCAACATAATGAGAGAAATGCTATCAGATCCAACACAGTTGATTTTCATACCACTTATGTATTGTTGAGTCTGGAGTGGTGTCACTCTGCGAAAATTCAAAATAGGTCCATTATAGGTCTGAGTATCTATATCTTTCAATGAGTATTTCATGATGATCAGATGAATAATGAATTTCACTAGTTCGGACTTCCATTGTCTATTATATAAAATTTGTTTCAGGGATTTCAAATCATTTTATATAATAGACAATGGAAGTCCGAACTAGTGAAATTCATCACGAAACATTGTCAATCACCTTCAAACAGATGAATAATTTTTGTGAAGTGGGAGTTTATTTGATTCAAATCTGATTTGAAGACTGGAGTTACTTTACTAACGGTGAAAGGTAAATCTTAGTGCAAATCAGATAAAAGTTATTTTCTCTAACCAATATTCAATATGAATTTTCACAAAATGAATAGGTTATCAATGGAACAAGAAAAATTTATCAAATGAACTAGTGGTTTCGATAGATATCCATGCATAAATATTAATCATGATCTAATACCAGACAGCGCTTTTTCGCCTCACCAAAGACTTATCAGTAGTGCTAGGCTGAACTACGAATGAATTGCTGGACTCAACTCTGTGTTTGAAAGAGTTGCCTGAGAAAGTAGAGGCGATGATACTCGTATCTCTCCTTACTAGAAAGCCAACTATGATTTCGACAGAAGACTCAATCCATGAATATAAGATGAAGGAGGCTTTTGAAGCGGTTTCGGCAGCAACTGCCGAACGGAATCCATCATCTGTCTTCCACTGCAGCTTTCACTGCAAGACAAAAAGATGACCGTAGCCTAAATAAAATACATTTAGATATATATTAAGTAACAACAGATACCGCTTTTTCCGCCTGCCATGCTATCATCATTGGTGCAAGGCTCAACCATGAATGCAGGACTCACCTGCTCTTGAAGGACAAGGATAAACGAGCCTTTTAACAAGCCGCCAAGGTCTCATCAGTGGTTCATTCTATTATAGCAAACTTTACGACTTTGATATTCTTCAAGGACTTTGTCTGGAGTAGGAAATTTCAGACCTGTGTTCATTAGATATTTGAACGTTGATTCAAAGGAAATAATGGTAGTACATCTTGTGGACTTTTCAAAACAAATTATGATCTAAGGTTCTCTATCATTTCATATGAAGTTCAATTTTCAATTATCACGCTAGATTAATTTTATAGATTAAATCATGCGAATCATATCAGATTTCTCACACCCAGACACTTTAGAATGGCTCATTGGGTAGGTTAGGTAAGATTAGGTCTAAGGTGAGTGGGTCTATGCGACCCTCTACTGCAGCCCGCAAGGGTTTATTGTGGCTAACACCTATTCACACTCAACCAAATAAACCCAGCTTCTCAACGAATTCGATTAGTTTGTATGGTGAGTGGTCTTTCAGGTCAGTAAGAGAACGGCTCTGCCAAACTCTAAAAACCTGATTTGGTCTGCTGTTTCATCATTTTCCAAACAGAGGCGACATACACTGTCTTCCGACAGTCTGAGTCTCTGCATATGATGATTCAAATGACAGTGACCTGTATGAAGGCCTTTTAGACATCGTAGTCCATCCCTACTGTAGTACAACAACTGTTTGGTATCCAGCTTCGAAGGGTGAATAAACGCCTTGGAGTGAGCCAATCCTGGAAGATTCTGCCAGAAGTCCCTAAATCTTCTTGCCATTCAGGTGTTCAATGCTTGTTTGGCAAAGCCTAAAGCGATGCCAATGGCAGTTTCTGGTCCGATGAAGCTGCTTGCAGCAACCTCCTTTGCAAGGGAGTCAGCAGCCTCATTGCCTTCCAGGCCAGTATGACTAGGAATCTAGACCAGAGACAATCTGTTGAGTCTTCCTATCGAGGAGAGTCTTTTTTTGCAATTTGCTACCAATTTATACGTTGCTCGGTGGGAACCAAGAGCTTCCAACGCCACTTGACTGTCCGAAAATATTTTCATTGACTTGTGAATGAGGTTGGATTCTTTCAATTTCTCCGCACACAATTCATTAGCGTAAATTTCCACTTGAAATACAGTCGCATAGGTTACTAGGCAGGTAGATATCTCTGTCCTGGGTCTGCGTCTAAAAATACGTGTACCAGAACCGGAAGGTGTTTTTGATCCATCTGTGAACCAACAACTATCTACTCTAAATCTCATTGGGTAACGGTAATAGAAACAAGTGGTATTGCTCCGAATGGACGATACTAGTCATGACGCTAAACTTCCAGATACTTTCAAAAATCCGGAAGTGTCAGAGTGTTGCATGGAAATAATAAAGAGTGTTGTCCAATATTTTGAAAATCTTCGTCTTCAAATTAGAATATTCAATACTTCAGACATCTTTCGTGTATGACTTTCAGATTATTTTTCTCTTGACTATAGAAAAGTTTTGCACACATGAAACTCATTAAAAATTATTTTGTTCACAAGTGGAGACGTAACATCTTCGTGATTGTTGAACATTGAGAACAACCATCTTAGATAGACGAGGGTCCACAATCCCACACAACACCAATACACTTTTCAACATAAATCTTATTATTACTTACATTACAATTAATGATATTACTCTCATGAATTAATGATACAATTCAGGCTACCGTAAAACTCAAACGAATTCATCAAATCCATTTTAACAATGATCAATTATTCAGGTCAGCGTACTCATTAGGGGAATATATTTCAGTAAAAACTGATTGTTGGAGTTATGAGGGCGTTGATATAATTTCCACATGAAATATCCGCAGAGCTAGCTGCCCTAAGAAGGCCTGAGCGACGAGAAGTCCCAAGGGGGCCGAAGTCAACGCTCTTATCTTTGAATCTTTCAGATACTCATTTCATCTTTCCCTATATCGGTTACGTTACATGCGTGTTTCTCCTACTCTCTCTCTGAATCACTTACCAACGACGCGCGACCTTGAAGTGAGTCAGAACCTGCTTTGTATCACTACTGCGGGTGTTTCACAAGTTTGCGATCGGAGATCGTAAACCAGAATGGACCTGCTCAAATATTATGCTAGCTATATTACTCTAGTGGCTGCTAGGAAGTCACTAGTGGAGCGAGCGAGAAGTATATTGGAAAACCCCAGGTTCCGCGAGAAAACTTCTCCCAAAGTTAAACTCAAATCGTTGTTTTCCTTCTTCTTTCTCTTTTCAGATGAATCTCAAAAATCTGTTTACCAAATCGCAAAACTATTACTTACTTTTATTCACAAAAAAAACAAACTTTCTGAAATATGTTTCATTGAGTAATGAGTCAACATTTAAAAGAAATGACTTGGTAAATACACATAACTGCTACTTCGACTCAATAAAGAATGAAAGTTCATAACCAAAACCGTTAGTCTTTAAATTTTTGAGGAAGCACAATTGGATATCGGGTTATATATCGACTGACACAGGCTACATTACCAATACGACGGGCGCCACCTCGATTATTGAGGAAGAAACGCTCTCATTCGGTGGCCAACACGATCCCCAGACCTCACGACCATAGATTCCTATCTTTCTATGTTGATTTGTTGAAGAAGAGGTCCATTTAGAGGAAAAAATAATGACACCAGGTGACACAAAGAATATATCCACAGAAAGTTTTCGTTCGATTACAAGAATTGTGTGGTACC
>NW_019294672.1:0-13439 GCF_000500325.1 Leptinotarsa decemlineata | reverse complement strand
CATCCTGCGGCACTGCTCTGTTCAGATAGAATAGATTGAATACATATAACAATTTCAGTGTGATCTATATCAGTATTATATATATATATATACATATACATTCAAGCAATTGAAACATGTCAATACAATAAACAAGTCATTAAATTAAAAGAAGTTGGCTTTTACCGGTAATCCATAATTTCAAAACAAATAACGATTTTTAGTAAATTTTAATTCAATTCTTTGAATCCAGTGAGGTGTCACGAAACACATGTCTATGAGTTTGCCTTCTTTTGAGTTTTGTTTCCAATAAAGTCATATCTTCAATTCATATCAAGAAACTTGATATTCTGCATCTCTATGATTTTCTGGACCCGGATGACACGCAGGTAGCTATGCTGCCTCCGTGGTGATTTCAATAGTATTCTTGTAGACACAAGATTTATTAGGTTGCTTCAAAAGTGTTGTCCGTCTTGATATCATGTGTTTTTGTGACTCCATATCTTAATAAATATTCATCACACTGTGTCGTGGTGTATACTGATCGGTTGAAAATTTGATACTATATACATTGATGCTATATTTTCCAAATTTTTTCTACAAATTCAAATTGAACCAAAGCACTGCCGAAACAACCCGAAAAATTAACCATGCATTTGGCAATGATACTTGTAGTGTTGATGAACGCACTATTCGACGTCGGTTTGCGAAATTTTTTCCAAAGAATGTAGCCTCGAAGAGGAGCCCTGAAGTGCGTCAATACAAACTGTAAAATTCAGTGTTCATATAAAAGTATTTGTTCGAAGGTGGTTGACGGTGTTTTATGATGAATTTTATCAGTTTGGACTTTCATTGTTTATTATGATTCTACTATGATTCAAAATCTATGAAAGAACAAATAAAATTAAAATGAATAGCAAAAATATCAGTTATATTGAACAAGAAAACGTGAAATGAAAATGAAATAAAATGAATAAAATGATCAAGGTATGAAATGAAAATGACCACAGAGTAAAAAAAGGAAACTGAAACATTAAAATTAACAGTTCAAAAATAACATTTTAAAACGCTTGAAGGTGCGAATTCGTTTTCTCCTGTTCATGAAAGAGGATGTATACATCTTTACAAGCGATTTTGGTGAAATTAGTGACAAGTGTGAGTCATTGTATTCGTGCCACGTGCCAGTATATGGATGTCTACAGTATGCTGTATAATGTTCGCTGTAAGTAATCCCACTGTGATTCGAAAGTGCATATAGATTAAAACGAAAGGGGTCACATTGTCTGCTACATAATTGTTCATATCCAATCCATTTAGAGGAAACTCGATGGCAACATTTAACTTGACACTAAATTTTTCTGTTAGAGAGAATCTTTTGAAATGAATAACTAAAATACGGGAAGACTTTTGGATTGATAGAGTCTTTATGCATTTTTTTCCTGGCAACTCGAACACGTCCGTTTTTCATGTCCATCTAAAGTTTCCTCTGTTATGAAGGAATTCAAGCATTGTGATCAGTATTCGAAACATTTAGAAACTTTCGAAAAACCAAAACTATTTGAATTCAAATACTTAAAATTCAGTAATAACTAAGCATCGAAAATTGGAAATATTATATAAATATACCGCGAGGCCACTTATTGAGTATGGTATGAATTATTATCCATAGGCATTTTGAGGTTTTTCTAATCCTAAAATGACATATTACTGATGAAAATGTTGAAATGGGTTGTATTGAGTTTGATATCAGTAAGGAATACTATTGAGAGTCAAGTTTTTTTATTGAAAATAGTAAATAATAAATAAATAAATCACAGACAATTTTCAGTTATTGAAGAGGAGCGTAACCACTGTAAGCAATTTGCTGCGCGTCGGTCCTATCAAGATGTGGATCCCAAGCATTATGAACGATAGCAGGATGATGGTCGTGATTTATTTTACTGCAAAACTTCCAGATTGCTAACGCTGCTGCAGTCACAAACGATACGAAAGACAACTGGATAGCATTCCAGGTTTTGAATCCTAGGATGGCTAAAGCTAACGGGATGAGAATGATGGCTTTAATGAGAATGAAGACAAGAATGGGGATGAAGGCTTTCTTGATCTTGGATTTCTTCTTACGAGCTGAAAAAATGGAAGAATAATCAACTAGTTCATAGAATTTATGCTATGAGAGTATGGGCACCAAAATACTTATTTCGCCATATAAATCTCTACAAGAAAACAGTAGGTAAAACATACTGTTTTTGTTACTAGATTACCCCAAAAAGTCTCTATATTCACCAAAAATTCACTAGATTTGTACAAAAACTCAATAGACTCCTTCGAAAAGTCACTAGATTCCCTGTAAAGGCCACTAGATTTGACCGCAAATTCATATATTGAAAGTATGACAATCAAATCTAACTTGATTTTGTCACAAAATCGAAAAGATCTTAAATTTCTCCAAATAATAGTCTTTAGTCGTAAAAATTGAATGAGGTGGCAAGCCGTATTTTTGTTAATACTAGTACTACTAATACATCCCTTTCTCTTTCATTTGATGTGTTGCACGTCACGATCTGACTATTATTAACAAAGAAACGGTTTAGTGCCCTTTTGTCACCATTTTCGATTTCTACTACTGGGAACTATTATCTGGAGAAATTTATCATAGCACATCTTCCCATGATTGTCAGTCAAAGTGTTTTCTCAATTTGCCAGTCACAGAAAAAAATTATCACAATTGTCAGTTCAATATCAATGATCGTAATTACTCTAATTTATTCATAGAACTTTTTACCCTGAACTTCACTTCCAGATCCGAAATCAAGTTTCATACTGATTTCATCATTATCCAAGTTTCTTGCTTCCATTGTTACTTTGGATCCAATCAATGGTAGTTCAAACGATATTTCATTTTCTTTCACATACTCTTCAATTATATCCTCTATAGATTTTCCACTCCTTGGGTCAATAACATTTTCGTTATTCTCATTTTTCAATTTCACTTCTCTCACAATCTGTAAGAAAAATTACTCATTATTTCGACATTGATCTGTGCATTTCCTTCATTGAAATTGAAAGACTTTGAAACATTCAATCACAAAGAAAATCAAACGAAAAAAAATTATTTTGTTTTTGAATATTTTTATTTATCTAATGATCTGATTTTAACGAATGAAGATACTACATGGAAATTGTTAAAACTCACCTGTTGGAAGTTTTCAAGGAATGTTTCTTCTGCAGGGGGTGGTACAGCAGACACACTCGCCACTAATACAAGTAAAACCCAAATCAATTGTCTCATGGTTTCAGTGGTTCTGTTGACCGTTAGTTATTGTTGACTAGTGATTTATAGCGACCACCACATTAATTATTTATATCAAGTACTGCGCGGACAAGGAGTGGTAAAATATTTGGACAATAGGTGAGTGAAATCAGTTCAAAATCAGTAGCCTGAAAAGGATGAAAAATGCCATCAATGTATAAAATTGGTGTCAACGGAAATTGAAAAGGAAATCTTAGCGACCTCAAAATGATTTTCAACGGACATGAAAATATTATTTGGTTATTTCATGAGTGTTGAGGATGGGGCAAATTGATTTTTCTTTATATTTCTACTCAATTATATTGCAGTCGACCAAATAAGTTCAATTATTGCATTGTAGAAATGAACTCTATGTCCTAAATGAGTTCGAAATCATTCATTGATGTCTCTGTCTCTTTCTAACCAAAGACCAAAGCGAAAATTTCATTATTTGTATTAGAGTAGAACAAAATGCCGTCCTTGATAGTACTTAAATATTCACACTGATTCTTCTCGGGTCACAATGGAAGATTAAATAGAACCACTCGCTTTTGACCTATTCAAGAAATGAAACCCTGCTTTGCACACCTAGTATAATCATTCTAGAGATGAAAACATAAATGATATATATAATGAAAGACATATTCAAGATACTGAGGTACCGTAATGTTACTCTATACTGGTGTTTATAATTATTTTATTATAAGTTTGTGAATTTTTTTATTTATTTGAATTATTTTTGTAATTTTCAGACTCTTACGTTGTGGAATTGGCCGCGGTGGCAGTGCGCCCGACTCATGATCGGAAGACCGTCGGTTCGATTCCAGCCTCGACCAGATATTTTTCTCGAGAGAATTTATCTGGTTGAAGCTGGGATGATTCTACAACCGTGTTAGGAATCACACGTTGAAAGGTTAGACCTAGCTCGCACAAGTTTCTCAACTTCTGAGAGTTGTCGTTCGTATAGGGACGACAGCTGATTAACGGAAACACAGATTTTAAACAGATTTTTTTAACAGATTTATGCAAAGTGTATAGTCTACTTTTATCATCAATGGAGCATTTCTTTGTCTCTCAGGAGGATTATCTGGGTACCAACTATCTCTTGTAAATAAAATTATAGAATTCAATAATATCAAACCCAAAGGAACGATAAACAACAATACAACAATATTATTATCAATGTTTTTGATAGTTTTGATTAGATGTATTGAAATTTCAGGGTTCTCCTTATTATGAGTTTGTGAATTTTATCATTATTATTAATCATTTTTGTGATTTTCAGACTCTTATGCAAAGTGTATACTGTCCCTTTATTATTAATGGAACATTCCCTTTGCCTCTCAGGGGGATTATCTGTGAACCTGCTGTCTCTGGTAAATTAAGTTATAGAATTCAGTAATTTTAAACTCAAAGAAACGAGAAAAACAAAAAATTTCACCGAATTGAACAATTTATTGAATATAAATAAATGAAAACGACGACATTCTTGTCTGCCTGTTGCTGCAAGTATCTTGTAACATGCGCTTGGCTCGTGGATCTCGCCAGCAGGGCCGTGTCGTCTGCGTAGAGCGCCAACTTGTTGAAGTTGTTCTCCGGCTTGGGCACGTCCGCTGTGTATACGGAGAAGAGGTGCGGTGAAAGGACTGCTCTCTGCAGGACCCCTGCTTCCAGAAGTCGAATTGTTGATAGTTCATCTCCTACTCTGCATCGGCATCGCCTGTCAGCTAGAAAAGACTGAATTAATCTTACCAGTCCGGGACTTGATCTTCGTGCGCTTAGTATGTTGGACTGTTTAGTGCTACTACCGCGATGTCCTCGAATTCTTCTGGGATTCTGCCTAGTTCTCTGCCTCTCCTGTTTCCATTCCTACAGTTTCAGTCACGCGACTTTGCGTTGAAGTCGTCAATGGCAACTGTCTGGGAACATTTCTGCCATGTCGGTTCTTTTTAGTCTTATACCTTGCGGAGGCAGGTATACCGACGATATTCTCAGCTGCTCGTTGCGTCTCATTTTGATTTTGACCGCTACCGCTTCTCCGAGTTGGATTTCTGGTTATTTGTCTTCGCTTTGTGTTAGGTCAGTTTTTACTAGTAGCGCCGCCCCCAGAGCGGCTCGGCGCCCGCCTGGCCTGTCTGTCCTATATATGTTATATCCTGGGATACGGTAGTTTTTTTCGCTCCTCAATCTTGTTTCCTGCAGTGCCATGACGTCTATGTCTAGACGCGACAGCAGCTCCAGTAGCTCGTTCCGTTTTTCTGTGGACCCGTTTATGTTCCATGATCCTAATAGTAGTCTATACGGGACTCGTGCAGGCATTACTGTCGTCCGGGTGCTATTAAAGCGGCTAAGACCGCTTGCGCGATCTTTTGCTGCTCAGTCGTTAGGCTCCATAGAATTTGGACCAGCTCGTTTCCTTCGGCTTGTTGCACATTCGGTGCTGGTTTCCTTTGAGCTGGCTGCTGTCGAGGCCTCTGACTCTCCTCTTGTCGAGGCCTGTTTCCTGCTGTTTGTATGTGTCTTGGTTTGGGGAACATCCTGCATCCCCTGTAGCTAGCCGGGTGCGCACCCAGACAGTTTGCGCATTTGGCTGGCGCTTCTCTTTGTTTTTGGCAGTCCCTTGTCTCGTGCTGTTCTCCGCATTTCACGCAACGTGCGGTTGCGTGACAGCATCTTTGAGCGTGCCCGAAGTATTGACATCGGTGGCACTGTCGTATTGTCCCTTTGCTTATCTTTGCGGCTCCGCCCGCACGATTAGGTTTACGCACGTTCTTAGTGCGAAGATTGTCTCTTGGTTCTTTCACCAAGAATAGCGGTAGTGTTTTCCTTGTCTTCCTGGATGTCATCCTGTGACATTCCATCACCTCGAATCCCTGTTTTCTCAGGTCATCCGCCACGTCTGCTTCCTCCACGTTCTCCGGTATCCCCCGGATGACCGCATGGAGCGAGATTTCTTTCTTTAGAGTATATGTATGGAATTCCAGGCGGAATTCCTCCATGAACTTGGTGCATTTTTTCCATTCCAATTAATTATTGGTGTGGATATACATGCCGTCTCTTGTTAGTCGTGCCCTGTTATACTGGATTCGCCTCTTTTCCAGCTCCTTTGACACTTCGTTCCACCTCTGAGTCATGCATGACTATTTGAGCTGGTTTTCCTGGCTCTGTGGTTGATACCACTTCTTTTGGTTTAGAGGTTGGTGCCACTTCTTCAGTGGTTTGCCTCACTGTCGTTCCTACGGTTGGCCATACTACCGCTTGGTCTTGGATTCTATTTTCGTTTTCGGGGGTTGGTACCATTTCTTTAATGGCTGCCGCTTCCTCTGTCATTGTGTCCATGTCTGATTGTGCCTCGTTCTCTGTTTTGTTTTTCTCTACCTGAGTTTTTTTCTTCTCCAGGCGTCGTCTGGTGCGGCGGTTGCGTTTAGGCTCAACTTTTTTAAATCCGTCTTCTTCCGTCTTCCGAGTCGGACTCGGTTTGCTCGGCTTGTCTCTTGGGAGCTCTCTCTTTTGCTCTTCTTTTTTGCTCTTCTTTTTTTCATTCCCTTCTTCAGGGATTTTTTCGGTAGTCTTATTTTCGCTCTTGTTGCTTTCTTTTTTCCCTTGTTCAGGGGTGTTGTCTTTCTGCGTCCGTTTTTTGGTTCGCTTGAGTTGATCTGGCTGTTTTTTTTCGGTTTCCTCGGTCTTTTCTCCTGAATGCGCCTTGGACGGTTCTGTATTCGTCCTAGTTCTTTGGACGAGTATCGCCTCTACATGGTTCAGCCTGTCGTTCAATTGCTTGACTAGCCTTGTCAGTTTGTCTCTTTGTTGACGAAGCCTGTGGTTCTCTCTCTCTCTAAGTGTACTAGTTTTTCCTCCCATTCCTCCATTGTGGGGCCCTAAAAGAAAAACCTAAAAATGAAAATAACTCGAATTCTTTTTTATGTGTACTTTCGCACACTCAGTTCTGAAAAGAACTAATGTCTCAGTGCTTTGTATATTCGTAGCACTAAACGTTATTGGTAGATCACTCTGGATAATATTCTTATCGCTTTCACTTAGGTAAAACTCCAAACTCTCATTTTGATGTTGCTACCTCGGTGTCTCTCGACTGAATGTGTTAAGTACTATTCTTTTTCGCTGTATTCTTATTGACAATTTCTCACATTCACCGATTGAAAATTCCCGAATTCTATTGGTCAGTTGTTATCTCGAATACTGAGTTTGGTTTCATTCTGTTTACACAGGATGCTTCAAAGATAATCCCAATTTGATTTTGAAAATTTCGAAATTCCCCACCTGATTTTTGAATGCTCTTTGATTTTAATTTGTTGTATTTTTATATAATGATAGTATATAATTTTGAATTTTGAATTTCGTAGTTCGTTTCTCTATTTGGAACAATTTCTAGGTCGACCTAAAAAAGACAGAGAAGAGATTCTGCCAAAAATATTTTTTTTGAGATTCTCTTTTTTGATAACTCATTGCCCCAATTTCTTTCAATAGATATGTGGGAGAAACTGAATATATAGGTACTAATCAAGAATCTAAAAGATACAATTTCACAAATGTCCTGATTTATTTTAAATGTGTATTTTCAGTTGTGATTGTTTCATATGTCCCCCAGTGATCATTCACTATTTTTATACTATGTCATATTCTTTTAAACGCAAACGACTTGGCGATTTTCTATTGAAAAATCCAAATTCATTAGAAACACTAACACGACTACTCGCCAAAACAATTAGGTAAGTACACTCAGAGGATGACAATAAACAAAATATTTCTGAAAACATATTTTTTATGTAAATTTTTGTTATTCAACATATTTTGTAGCTCTGAGGAAAGTAATTATATCAATCGCCGAAAAAGATGGCAAATAAAACACTTAGTAGTAATTTTATGTTCAACCGCTCGTGAGATTTCAAGTCATAAATAATCTCTAATATTTTTGCCAGAAAAGGTGGTTATCATTGAGCATTCTGAATAGTGATCATAAAAATATATCATTATTTTGAATGTTCAATTAATTGATAATATACAATATCCCTTATGTTTGAGCATATAATGATAATAATAATGACACAACAATTTATTGTCTGCTATTATGGATACATGAAAAATTAATGGAAGAGGGTCAGTCTATTTTCTCAAGGATACATTGTGGCAAACAAAAAGAAATGTGTTAGGTCCACAGATCAATTCTTCCTTACTCTTCTGAAGAAGTACTATATACCTCTACTCTTAGACTACCCTGTAAGATTGAACAAAATATATTTCATGAAGAGATATATCTGACTAACACTTCAAACTGAATATTTGTATTCAATTAGTTCAGTGCATGCATATCCTTCATTATAACTGAAAATAACCTAGACAAAAAAAGTGTAAATGTGGAATATCAATTCCATAATGAATCAGAAAACCTAATCATTCAATATTTAGAAATTTAAATCAGAATATCAGAATATTTTCTGAAACACATCCGGGAAATAGCTTTCATAGCAATGTGATATTGCTTTCGAACTGACTTCAGTCGACTTTGGTCGAATTGAATTTTCTTGAGGAAAAATCTGTCGAAATTGATTTGAAGCATTAGCGTATTCTTCGAAGAATGTCACTAAACAATTGTTAAGCTACAGCAAGGATGATCTACATATTCTACGTTGTCTATCAGGATCAACTATAAGCCATTATTTTCTGAAACGTCATTTGAAGGGACTTGAACTCTCAAAAGATACGGCATGCTATATCTGTTTGAAGAATGATTACAATAGATCACATTTTGTACCTGCTCCGCTATATTATGAATTGGTTTTCAATATGTGACATAATTTCACTCCCGCCATCTGACCTGTTAGATCACCCATCAAAAAAACTAATCTGTTTCTTCGAGAAGCTGGGTTCATTTGGTCGAGTTTGAATACATATTAGCTACAATAGGGTCGACTAGATTCATTCACATTGAAATTAACCTAACCCAACCTAATTTTTTTTTGATTCAAAGGTTGATCCGACTCTGAAAAATTGAATTGCGATAACAATAATGATTTTCGAAATACTCTCTATCTCTAACTCGGCATTCATTTTTCAGCAGACAGGATACTGATATAATTTCCAAAAGTGTTCCATATTCATCTACGCGATTTATTATTTTTAATTTTTGATTTTCCCTCTACCGACATTCCAATTTGATAAAATTGAGACAAATCGGTTTTAGATATGATGTCAGAAAAAAGTTAAAAAATACCAATAAATTGAGATATTTCCTGATGTTTTTACAAAGTGTATACCAAATCATTCGAAAAACAATTATATAGAACTTCAGTAGAACACAAAACATTTCAATAAAAATAGAACGTAGAATACCAAAACATTTTTTTCCAAGAACTTTCAAACCCACCAATACATGGAGATATCTTCTCACACGAACAAAACCCGAGGATACGGGTGAAAATTACAGGATTTAGAATAGCAGAGCATATTTTTATACCAACAGGTGACCATACAATAAAATGTAATGAAACAAAAACTCTCACCAAATAACCTCACGAAAAAGCGTGAAAATATAATCATTCACTTCACAATTGATTTCCAGAACAGTGATAATATCATCACAAGGAAATAAATTATAATTTGTTTTTTCCTGCTTTCATTTATAAATATGTTTGGAAGATATAATTGAGAATATCAAGTCGAAAAAAAATTATACAATGAATACACAACCATTGTTCCTTCGTAACACTGATTTTTTCAGTTTCAACAGAAATGATTCATTGAATTTCACTAATTTGTGTGATTTATAGAAATCTGTCTTTCCAAGAATAACTGTCGCAATATTTTCATTTAGGTATTTTTCAAATAATCAATAGAACGATGCGATGAAAGTAAAAATAAAATTGTTGTATTCGTATAATATTGTCGAGATACTATGAACTGCTTTCAATTTTGAACGAATTCTCTGTTCGATTACAATTCGAACAACATATGTCTTTTTTCCATGATAGCTCAAAATTTTGAAAACGTCAATATAAACACAAATTTGAAATCTCAGTCGAACTTAATCTGAAAAAAATTGAATGAACATTGAAATAATAATATTTTAATTATAAATCAAAACCTTTGAGTTTTTGTCTTTGCTAAGTACTTCTTCTTTTTTTAAATTTTTGTAGAATTGATCAAATTTATTTTCAGTTATAGCTTCGCTACCACTAGCATTTTTCTAAAGAAATCTTTTGTTATGTATGGGGTCGTAATAATGAATAAACATATTTGAATAATGAAAACAGAAAATTTAATAAATTAGAAAAAATCACAACCCGTCACTACAAAAGTGTGAAGAAAATCATGAATGAAATCACTACTGTGAAGCATACGCAGAGTATGCCATCTGCTGTCCCAAGTCTGACCTATCATGATGTAGATGAGGATCCCAGGCGTTGTGAATAATCTGTGGAGGTGGATGACTAATCTTTGAACAAAGTTTCCACACCGCCATAGCTAAAGCTGACACAAAGGAAATGAATGACAACTGAATAGCATTCCAGGTCTTGATTCCGAGAATACCAAGTGCAAGTGGAATTAAAGTCATTGCTTTGATCAGGATGAAGATGAGGATTGGAACAAATATTTTCTTCAATTTAGACTTCTTGCGGGCTGAAAATGAAATTTTTTAATAAACTCATATTTTTTATATGACTGTTGTTCGAAAGACAAATAATGAAATCTTCATTGAAATGGCTTTGACATACTCGTATCATAAAGAGAAACGTTTGTAATACCCGTTGGAAAATATTCTGGAATAACTTCAAATCTATTTTTCTGTTCGTTTCAAAACGACCTGATGAAAAAAATACCAAATGGAGAGGATACAAAAAATACAGAAAATCATTGATCAACAACAGATATTCAATTCTATGTTAAAAAAAATATATCCATTCAAGTAAAGTGTAAGGTTATTCTTCCAGAGAAATATCAACTGAATATTGTTTCCATAAGAATACCTTGTACTTCACTTCCACTTCCAAACTTGATCTTTAAGTTGACTTCAGTATTGTCTAAATTTTTGGCATCCATGGTCACTTTCGATCCAATGATGGGAAGATCGAATGAAACATCGTGGTTCTTCATGAAATTTTCCACGCGATCCTCTAACGAACTCATACTTCTACCAGACTGTATATCATTACTCTTCACTTCAATGTCACCACCAATCTTAAAATAAAAAAAACGATAGAAGTAAAGCGAAAATATACAAACACCGATACACATTACGATCGATATAACGAACTAATGTGAGAAATTATCATGTATGAAGAAGTTTTTGAATAATGAAAAAATCAAATAAACTTTCTGGACTTTGTTTTAAAAATCGACAGAATTGATTTACAGGAAGAATATACCATAATAAAATATAAAGGTATATCGTTTTCATATGTAAAAATATTTTATCGAGCCGATTTAAAAAAGTTCTGAACTTTGAGTACGGGATTTGAAAAAAATTATAAAATCTATCACACTGATAACAAAACTGATCGCAATAAGATTTGCTTGCATCTTCCTCACCTGGAGCAGTTCATTCCATGCCGACGTTTCAATTTTCGGTAAGGGTTCTGCAAAAACTACCCCAGCGAACACCAACAACCATACACATCTTCCCATATTGTTGTTTCTATTATCAATTGGATATCATTAATGACTCCATTTTTTGAGCCCTAAGTATTTATACCACTATAAAGAGTGGTAGAATTATGAGAATAAATGTGAAAGTACTTTCTTCGACAGTATGTCTATATCAAAAGTAACTGAAATCGGCTTTGGCATGCGTTTGATGAACAAACACTGAATATTGATTAATGCATGATGTTAATCAAATATGGTACTCGGAGTTGATTGAGTATATATGATTCTATTATCACTACTTCATTCACAGTTTTGTACAGAATACAAGGCCGTGATTATTTTTTCAATCTAATAACAGCTACATTTCTAAATATGGAAGATATTAGGCCAATCGGTAAAGTGTTATACTTCAAGACACACTTAAAAGATTCTACTCCTGATTTGAAAAAATATAATGTTGCCTATGATATACTTTGCAATGATTATGATTTCAAATATATTAGAAAAACTTCAAGAACACTATCATGTACCCCCAACACCCATGCATTCAAGCAGTTTTGTTTGAATATATTAGAACAGTTCAAAATCCAATTTTTATGAAACATAAATATTTGTTTCTGTTGTTTTCTGACAAATGAAAATTGTGGAGAAGGGTACTGAAATGAAATGAATTGATTAATCCAACGTGAATCAACAGAATATCTATAATTGTCAAATTTACTGTCAAGTACGTGCATAGGAAAACCCTTGGGATAATGACGGATAACTGTTATGATAATGTATGTTCATCTAAGTATCTTGTTATATCGAATCGAGAATAAAATTGAATTGAATTGAATCATTTGATTCGGGTGAATTGTATGGGGAAAACCACTAACTTTTCTAATGATGAGAAATATGATATGCTTTTCGTATACGTGAAATGTTGGTTCATTTGAAAAACCTTTGAGTGAAAGTATTACGAAGACAGTCTCAGTAATAGTGAAGTTTATATTTATTCCATACAGGATTTGTGGAATACCAAAAAATTGAGAACGAGAAGTATAATTGAGGGAGATTGCACATCATAATGCTATATCTACTACGACAGTTCAAAAACTTTTGAGAAGGAACAAATTTAGACCTCATAATGTCAAGAAAAATCACCATTTTTGTTTAACGGGTTATGAAAGGAGAAAATATTTTATAGATGGCTTCCCAGAAAACATCGTCAGGATAATGAATGTTTGACTTGGTGTGCTAGATACTAAGATAAAAGGTCCTTATCTTTTTGAGGCATCTATGATGGCTGAATTATATTTGGAATGCTTGTCGGAGGCTTTAGTTGAGTTGTTGGCACATTTGTCTTTGGATATTCTGAGAAAAATATCAGTATTTTCAACATGATGGAGTTCTTCCACATTGTAGAACCATTTATAGATATGTTTGCAATAGGACTACATCAGGACGATTAAAAGGAAACTATGGTCCTAATAAGAGGCCACCACATTCACCTGACCCGACCTATCTGGACTTTCTATTGTGGACCTCCATTGAAGAAAAAGGTATTCGGTTCAATTTCTGACATTAT
>NW_019294671.1:8672-23689 GCF_000500325.1 Leptinotarsa decemlineata | reverse complement strand
CTTGTTTGACGCAATTTCATTCTATGTACCGACCTTTTGCAATAAAAGTTTGTAATCTACTCTGAAAAAAAGCTGTTTATTATTATTATAATCTATGTTTATTGAAGTGGGTCAGAATTGAAAGTTTACCGGTATTTTTGGATGGCTGGTCCGCTGGTGTTTTCTACAAAACATCCGGGAATGTATTCTGGAGGCGTCTGTCTGTTATCCAATTCTTTGCGAAGCATTTCCTGCCAACAATTCAATTTTCTAAGGCTACTGTGTATCAGAGGACTGGCCACAGGAAGTTCCGAAATTTCTAATCCAGCAACCTGAAAATATGCATCTGAGTGTAAATAAGCACTTTTCCTATTTACCAGAAATGCAATACTCTTCTCGACGCACGTTCCACCAATCAAATTGGCTTCTTCAGAGATGAAAAAAACTCATCTTCATCACTTGAAAAAACTCATCGTAATCTCCTGAAGATGCCAATTCGGTTGAAGAAACGCGCGTCAAGAAGAGTATTGCATTTCTGGCGATTGGTAAAAGTGCTTGTTTTTGAATTTATTCTATGCCAGAGATTCCGTTTTTATCTTTTATCAGGCCAAATTGTGTTTGGATTATAAAATAATGTGAACAAACTAATAGAAAAACAGTTGAATGCAAAATTATTGTTACAATATTCTGAGTTTTGTTTTTATTAAGTTTCAAACAATTAGAAACGAACCATGTTTCAGCTTTTCTTAAAAAATCATGCGAAATTTCTTCTAAGTGATCAAGTTTCTTGCCAGAAGCATAAAGGGAGCAATCATTTGCATAACAAATACATTTGATAAAATATATCATTGATATAGACAATGAATAAAAGTGGGCCAAGGATATAACCTTGAGGTACCCCAAAATGAATGTTCTCAATTTCAGAATAGCTATTGTCTATAAAAACAGTTTGTCTCCTACCATTCAAGTATGATTCGAATAATTTCCATACAGTACCGCGTATACCGTAAAATTGTAGTTTGTCTAAGAGTACTGTGTGAGAAACACAGTCGAAGGCCTTGCTCAAGTCACACATAGACACTACTGTATGTTAACCCACCTCAAAATCCTTAACTATGTCAGCCACAAGTCTTTGTATCTCTTGAACAGCGGAACAGTTCTGTCTGAAGCCGAACTGACTTTCATGTAGCGTTTTGTGCATAGTAAAGAACGAAATTGAGTAGCCTTTTAAAATTTTAAAAATCTTACCAAAAATTGCTGTCATCGATTTTGGAAGGTAGTTGTTATAAACGGTAGGTAGGTTGTTATAAACAGAAATAGAAAAATACTGAATTTGAATATAAGAAAGAGGTTTTCTATCATTGGAAAGATTGTAATTCAAGTAACAAAAACAGTAAGTTTGAAAAGTTATACTGTTTTTATTGGCGCTTATCTGGATTACAACTACAAAGTCTCAAGTAGCTAGAAAATTAAAAACAATGATTTTTCATTGTAAAACTATAATTCTATCAATCATAACCTCATACAGTAACAATTTGCGAATCTTTTGATATTTTCATCACGTAACTCTCTGAAATCAATGCTAGTTTCATTATCACATTTTCAAAATTATATGATTACACATATTTTTATTTAATTTCACTTATAATAAATTTATGATCATTGACTGCACAACTAATAATTGAATAAATGAAAACTTTTTCCTTCTTTCTACAGATTTTTTGAATCTTTGGAATGGCTGGAAGGCAAAAATATTACTTACTGCCAAAAAATCATTAATCCTGCTATGAACGATCTTCAAAATGGCCAATCTCAGCACTAGCCAGGAATACGAGTTCGGATCTGAATGTTCGTTGTTGACTGTTTTGACAACAGATTTGGCTGGAGTGTCAAAAACATCTTCGTCTTCATCCTCTTCCTCAACTTCACTCTCGACTTCCTCAATGTAATTACCAACATTTGGCTAAAATTCATGAAGAAAACCTCAAGATATCAGTACAATATAGATTTCTTAAAGTTTTACAAAAGTGTTTGTCAACAATTTTTTTTCAAAAGACAATATCACCAAAAGTCACCAACCTTCTGGAGTAAAAATGCCAAGATACTCATTTCGGGAGGTATGAACTGCTCCCTGTACGTTGGCTTATCCTCTTTCATATGCGACGGTTGTTGGCCGAGAAGCTTCGTGTTCAACTTGACTCTCTGCTTGCCAAGCCAAGTCGTTGGACCGCTTGCTTCTTCAGTAGTGGGTGTCTGGACGCTCTGTTGAGTTGTATATTGTGGGTGAGTCGTGCTGCCAGTCATACTGGCAGTTCTAAGAAGTTTCTTGATGCCTCCGCCGAATAACCTAGCGATGATAAATAAAGATAATAATGATTATAATACGATCATTAACAGAAACAGATCCCTAAGATCAACAGTGATCGTGTAACGAGTTTTTAGTAAAATTCTAAAAGGTTTTAAAATACTAGGGTAGCACCGCGAATGAACACTCTGTAGGTATATTAAATATCCTCACACATGCCAATTTATTTATTTCGTTCTCCGGTTAAACTGAACGATTTTAATTGTGGCCTGGGTCTGCGAATCTTATGGGAAAAAAGTAGCTACGAAAAACCGTATCGTATGTTTCGTTCGACGGAACAGTGACTAAGTAGATTTTGGATACATTGGATGAATAGTGCCTATTACGTGCCTATTACGGATTATTCACTATTTTCATACCAAATCGGCGAATTTCAGCTTGGGTTATAGTGTTTTTTTGGATAACGCCAGATTCCCTTTAATAATAGAGGATAAATCTA
Source organism: Leptinotarsa decemlineata (assembly GCF_000500325.1). Lineage (NCBI taxonomy): Eukaryota > Metazoa > Arthropoda > Insecta > Coleoptera > Chrysomelidae > Leptinotarsa > Leptinotarsa decemlineata. The sequence goes on along the minus strand of NW_019294671.1, from coordinate 20,906 downwards.
TGGTATGAGTATTCAACGTCTCAGGGTTGCGTTAGGTTTTTGCACATGAAGTGAGTTGTTGAAAAATATATTCCATTTTATACCACGTTTTGTCTCGATCAGACCGTAACACTTTCAATGATTTTTTAGGCGTTTTATGATACTGTTTCGACTTGTATTTCCAACTCTTCCGAGGAATAGGAGTTTGTGGTAGTCTTCTAGTTAATAAAAGTGTTAGATACTATTTTTTTGGAACTAGGAAGACCGAGTTTCATTTATCTTCGATTCAACATACAGCTGATATGAGAACTGATGAAGTCTTACCCTATCTCGTGAAATGTCCCCATTGGATTCGCTTAAGGACATAGTGATAAGTACCACCCAGTGGATGTTTATTTTATTTTTTTGCCCAGTGCGAGCACAGAAGGAAAACACTTGCTGTGTATGAACAAGCCGAGTATTTTTTTCTTAAAGCCTTATAGAATTTATTTTAACGTGTGATTCCTAACACGGTTGCAGAATCATTCCAGCTTCAACCAGATAAATTCTCTCGAGAAAAATATCTCGTCGAGGCGGGAATCCAACCCACGGTCTTCCGATCGTGAGTCGGGCGCACTACCACCTCGGCCAATTCCACAACAATTTATAACAAATTATATTTTTTAGCAATGGAATTTATATATGAGGAAAACTACTGATCCGAAGATATATCCTTGTAGAACCTAACATAATAGAAAATGGTTGAGACTTTCGCAGCCGAGGTTTTCAGGGTCACTATTTTTGAAATTTCTTCCTGACGTTTCGCTGGCGCCAGTGACTAGCTTCTTCAGGGATTTACATATGTATAATATGATACGACCAACCGAGAGAGCGGTTTCGGGGTACTTGCCCCATCATCAGTACCGGACATGGTCTCTTGGGAACGGTGTGAACCGTCTGAGTATCACAACCAAACAAATACAATTCCAGCTACTTCCACTTCCCCTATAAAAACAAATTGCTCCCTATTATACAATTATGTTGCATCAACGCAGTTATAGTTAACCCTTTCTTTACGAGTGCCGTATGCATACATACGTCCATGTGAGTACGAGTGTCGTACAAGTTTAAATGATAATGGATAGCTTCACAAATGTCTTACGAATACGGCGAGCTGGACGACACGTGTAATATAACTCTATATTTGCAACCTCAGCGGCTGCACATTTGATAGGCAGAATATTACTGTTTGATGGCACGTGTTTCAGTCAGTATCATTTTGTCATAGGGTAAACACTGTAAACATGTCTCGCAGGTATTTAACCCAAAAAGAGTTGGAAAATTTATCTGACGTGGTTGATAACGAGTGTATCTTCAGTAGTGAAGAAAGTGAAGATGAAGAGGTTTACTATGATGAGCCTGAAAAGGATGATGAGCCAGAACACGATGAACCGCCAGATAACATTGAATTTGATGAAAATGAAACAAATACTGTTCCCTGCTAACCCTTTACGACTCACAGCAAGACACTTCATAAAAAAGATACCGAAATCCAAACCTACTGCAAGACCTCCCGTTAGAAGGTGTGCAGTATGTTCTGCGAATAAAAAAATAACTGAAACAACACCTTGCTATGAGCTGTATCATACCAAAAAAACGTTCTGAATTTTGAAAAAGTTTTGAAAGTATCTTTTCTTTTTTCAAACCGTAGAATTGTCTTTATTTAATTTTTGTGAATCAATAGACCGATTCTTCTTATGAATAAAATGAGTATTTTGCATTTTTCATTCATTATAATGGTTCTGAGTACGACTATCGTACGTATATGTCAAATACAAAACCTGCGTACAGGGAATACTGCATAAAAAAACACCCTCGTATAGAAAGGATTGAAAACCAGATAAAGCAGTAATTCACACAATTCTTGTTATAGTAAAACATTACGTGGCAGATTTCAACTTAGCAGTGGTTGAATGAATTTTAGGATTCATATTTCAATTGAGGAATGATGGAACTACTAAACTTCTCGAAGATTATGCCGTTTTCAAGTTCCTTCTACAGAAAACTGTATCATTGTAAATTATCCCCTGAAAAAAATAACGCCGGCCGCCACTGATATCCTTCAATGGACTGGGACTGGGCCAAGGTTGAGCGCAACACTACTTACGCTTTTCGATCATTCTAGGTGTAGCGTCGCTTCGAGAATAATCCTATCGGCTTCCGAAGATTTCCATTGGGATATATAAGTACTATCAACAGGCAGATGGTGCTAGTCAAGTTGAAAATGCGGTGCGACGTAAGCTAATAAGGCGATAGACATTTGAGAGTATTAGTCTGAGTTTCAGTTGGAGTTTTTGTGTCAGTGTAGTAGTTGTACAGTGTGGTCAACTATTGTCGAACCCACGGGAAAAACGTAATAGTAACGTGATAGTAAGGTCCTTTCTTATAAAATGTAGAGTTATGGCTGATGATAGACAGTGTTCTTTACTGACTTCGTAGAATTATTGAATTTGTTTCATTCTGTTCCAATCTAAGGTATCTTATTGACTTTCACATATAGTGTGGGAGCATACTTGAACACTAGCTGTGAATCAAATTATCTAAGAGAACAATTCGTTCAGGCCAGTCTCAATTCACCTACACTGTAGGTTGATGGACTGACACCTATCAGAAAACAAACTACTCCCCTGGCTAATACCACGATAGGCGTTGGATTATATCCGACAGTGCAGAATTTTTCACAATATACATATCAGAAACAGATGCTCACTTTCCCCAAACTTCCGAATCGAATGAATGCGCAGTAACGTGAAAGAGGATAATGCAATCGCAGGTGACCAATCCATAAAGGAGCAAAGCCATATAGACGGCGGTGAACGCCTCGCACAGAACGACAGTTAATCTTGGCGTATCTTCGTCCTTCTCCCGGGCGAGGAGAGCTCGCAAGCTGGTGACGCCAGGCCATTTCGATGGTAAAGTTATGATGTTGTGGCCTTCATTTACCGAAATACGTCTTCTACGTCCTACTAGATGAGTCGCGCCGATCTCCTGGAACAGAATAAACAAGCAAATTCCCAGAAGTTTTTTATAAGCTGATACTTATGAATGACTTCTGGACGTTAGATAATGTTCATACGTTGATTTAAAATATTCTGTCAACTTGCATAATGAATCATTAAAATATTTATCGTCTGCCAAATTTTCAGGAAACATGAAATTTTTATGCGAAGCAATATCTCCCATAATTGGAATACTTTCCAAAATTGAGAATTTTTTTACCACTGAAATTTTGGACACACTATAACACCATAACAACACCATAAAATAATAATCATAATAATATTTATTTCTTTGGTTGAGAAGTACAGTTGACAGAAATCAATGCACAATAAACAAAGAAAATGTCAGTTATAAAAGTAAACGTAAAAACATATAAATGTAAATAACTACATACAACCATTTTATAAAAGTCAGTCCAAATAATATGTAACCTTATATTCATTGAGACAAAATGTTAGAGACAACCTAATTGAAAGGTTACTACCCCAACATCTTCCAGAGTTTTACTAAGTATCCAATATGATTTATCAATCAATAACTGACTTATTATGATGCTACCTTTTCGAACAATAGAAGACAAAACCTTTCAAATTTTGAATTCTCAATGCTCAAACATTTTTTTATTAATCCATATAAACATATTCATCACCTGAAAATAAATTATCCCAAGTTTAATCCACATATTACATCGAGTATTTTTCTTCATTAAGAACATGAAGAAATAAAAAAAAATTAAAAACATCTTTTACCTGGGCTTCCTGCAAGGAATTCTTGAAGGTATCAGAATCGCACAACGACTGATAAATACAGGCAGAAAGAGCAATGGCCAAATCTCTCATCACCAACAGCTGGCTCTGATTTGTGCTCGGTTGTGACATCTCCACCAGCTGAAAAAAAATCATAAATAAACAAACTATCTGAGGAAGGTTAAATTCAATTCACTCTATTAACCTCCCTTACGAAAATGCATGAAACCCTTATGTGTCTACTTATACCTGCAAAATCTTTAGGCAAAAATAATTGATATATTTATTCATTTATTTATTTATGGACTTGCCATTAAACAATGAAAATGGAATCAGTGTGATTGAAAAAATTAACAATTGAATAATAATATAGGATATCAAAAAACAAATATCAATTAATTATTAATAATAATCAGCAGTTTCTTCATAGTAGGTCAATACGTTTAACCTGATTTTTTAAAAAGTACAAGGACGAGTCAAACAAATCAATATAGCTGCTATTCTTATTTGCTAACGTAAGCATTCTAGTGATGGTTTCATTTAAGCCATAGCTAGTAGAATGGTAAGGAACTTTAAACAACTCCGACACAATGGACAGTTCATATCACCATTTATAACTTTATGAAGAAGTCTTAGATCAATTTCAGCTCGGCAGTGCTCCAAAGTAGATAAATTCAGAAGAAGCAGAATGTCTGAGTACTCATAGTCGGACCTCGGATATCCGAGTTTGAATGCACATGATCTCAGAAATTTGTTTTTTACTTTCTCAATCATAGATTTATCTGTCTGATATAGAGGACTCCTTATCACGCAATTATTTTCCAAGACCGAGCGTACCAAAGAAGAGTACAATATTTTAAAGGTACTTGTAGAAAATTTATCTGTGGATCGTTGAACAAATCCCAATAATCTGAATGATTTAGGTATAATGTGATCAATATGACCTTTAAAGGTTACTTTGCTTTCAAACAACACTCCCAAATCCTGAACACTGTTAGTCGAAGTTAGATATATGTAACCTTCTTGATAGAGTTTCCTATTTACCAAATGAATGTTTACTTTTCTTATTCTATCAAACTTTTTAATGTTATCATTCGATAGCCGAATACTTATTTTTTTTTAGTTAACAAATGAACGGTTCAAGAGCGGTTCATTTTTGGTATAGGGTGTATTATATAAACTCACATTGGAATTATGCCAGGTATTCAAAAATGTTAAAATATGCAGTGTGTTACATTTGAACTAAGTTGGTACTAACTTCCGGTATAACCGAACGTGTTGGAAAAACGCCATTATTTTCATTCGATGAAGCATATTGAAAAGCCTTTATTTGACAATTTTCAGGGTATGAATCCTATCATTTCCCAAAATACGGCTAACCGACGGTCATCGCGATGTACCCTGTATAAATGAATGAAACACTAGCCAACCAATTTTATAATTCAGAAATTTTGAAAATTCATTATCGAATCAGTGATAGCACCGTTTCATCTATCTTACAAGTTACTTTCCTCAAATCAACTTCCGGAATTGGAATGGTCGACATGAGCATGTGAATGACTCACCGTTTGCAACATATCATGCGTCAGACATTGGAGGTATCTTATAGGATCGGCAACGACTGTCTTGCTGCTAGCTACGCTGGCCGCCAGAAGAGGTAGACTAGTGGGGAAAGGTAGCGGGCTCAGTAGTTGCTGGTGGGTCTTTTCTTGCTGCAGCTCTTGCAGCAGCAACATCAACTCCATTCGAACGGATGCCAAACCGCCGGTTGCGCCATGCAAAGAGCAGTAACTCAAAAGTGTTCGCAACAAAGTTTCATTGGCTGAAAATGACTTTTTGATTTTATTGAGTTTTCAGTGAATGGAATATATGCCACAGGGATATTTGAAATAGATCATATTGTAAGTATACCATTTTCCAAACAGTTTATACAAAAATCATTGAGGATATATTGACCTAGCACACAGTTTACAGAACCGTGTGGTAGGTTGTTTCTGGCGCAAATAATTTGAAATTCAAAACAATATTTCATTGTAGTCAACATTTTTGATGAAAAAACAATTGAAATCCTATTTCAGTTTGACCGGAAATGGACCCAAGTCAAGAATTCTAAATAGAACTCTTTTCATAGATAATTCTCTAGAATATTGAATTTCCTTTTCAATGATATGATAACACAAATGACCATTTCCATTCAAAATGGCAGTGTAGGAGTGATTTTCTCTAAACTCAATGACTGTGACGTCACTATGACGTCATTTATGTTAAAACTGTGGAACAACTAGATATAGTGTGAAACAAAAGACGATGTTAGCTCTGTTTTTTATAGAACTCTAGACAGTTTGTGAATATGGGAAATAATATCAGTCACTGTAAAAATTCAACACAAGTAACTCGATAAGTGTGTTTACGTGCCAGAAAGTAGGTTACAAAGATCATTGTCGTCCTATCTTTATTCAACTCGGCATTATGCCACTTCCAACACTGTATGTCTATAAACTGTTACTGAAGATCCATGAAAATGTTGACAAATTTGAAAGACATGGCGAAAATCATACATATGAAACGAGGTCCGCAAGTTTATTGAACCTGCCTAGACATAATCTGACTATCAGTCAAAGAAATTCACTGAACTTAAATCTTTATAATCATCTTCATTCATCTGTGAAGTTACTCAACCTTACTAAATTTAAATTTATTATCAAAAGCTTTCTCCTCCAACACTGTTTCTATAATACAGAGGAATATAAGAAATGGCGGGATCTTTAACTTACGAAAGGCCTCATTAAATCAACGAACATACTTCAAAGATTTTATATTTATGATTTTATTTATACTTATATTCTTTACTTATATTTCATAGTAGATCAATTTTATCTCTGATCAAGGATTTCTGTATTTGTGACTTGCCATAAATGTACAACTGTATGTAAAATGGTCAAATAAAGTACTCTACTCTATTCTACTCTATACAAAAACTAAACAATATTTCTAGTACTCTATATTGATGAAAATTTTAGTTGGAATAAACATATTGAAAGGTCATTGATATTCATAATAGAGTATACGAAATCATATTGACGGCAAATATTTAATGATATATTATAGTTTTATATATTCCTGATTATAATATTCAATTTCTATTTGGGGATCTGCAAATACAGCAATTCTGAAACCATGAAAACACTTCAGTTTAAATCTATCAAATATATGTATAAACTTCCACACTTAGAACCAACTGCAAATTCAAAATCAATAATCTCGGTTTACATAAACCGAGATTATTGAATTTGAATTTGCTTCATCAATTGTTATTTTGTTCCTTCGTTCATCTCGCCATGATGAATTAAAAATACAGCATTTTAAAATCCACTCAACTGCCAGCCAACTTTAAAACATGAAATATATTCTGAAATTTAAAGTACTCTTGAAAACATATTTATTAGATACAAATTATGAAGCAACAACAAAAATTAATTAGCGCTCCGGGGCGACTTGATTGATTTCAGTGGCGCATTTGCTTTTTCAGCTGCAGGAAAACCTGCAACACCACATCATCTGAAGATCTTGATCTGCCCCAATGAACTCTCTTTCATAGAATGAATAGTAGGGTGTCTCCAGAGGCTCCAATAAATTCAAGATATTGCCAGATTATTTAGTGACACGACTATCGCCAAACTTAAACCAGTCCGTTTCGTTTTTGACCAATGCATAATAATGACCAGATTTAACGCCAGAACCACAGTGGACAATGACTGCATGAAGATTATAATAGTGGTCTGCTAGATTGAAGTGTTCATCTATTTTGAACCTTTGTAAGAGTTTGGTGCTTCCGTCGGAGGTTGAGTCATGTTTGAAGATCATCAGTGTTATTATTAGATTGACTGGTGCCTCAGCTATACTTGCATTTCCACATTTGACAATTTATATTTGGACACATTTTGAGTTTTAATTTCCCTATTAATAACAGCCAATGTTTCTTCGGAAAGTTGAAATAAAGTTGATAAATACAAATTTAAGAATTACATTTTTCATCAACTCACGAACTTTTCATTATTCTCTTGAATGAAAACAATTTCAACTTAAACAATCGTACCTTGTAAAAATAATTTGGTTTTCTTACCTCTCAGCCAACATTTTCTTTTGGCCGCTCTCTGTACTTTTGCTTCAAAATCTAGTTTTTCTTGGACCAGTATTTCGTGTAGGGTGGGTTTAGCACTGGAGGGTTCTATGGTTCCTGCATTTTCTGGATCTGGGGGCTGTTCCAGATCTGCCATTTCGTTTTCACCAGAAGTGTAGTTGCACAACTCTCTCAAAGCTTCGACCTCCTTCTCTAACCACATGTATAACTGATATCTCAACTGACCTCCTGTATATAATATACCATCCGTGAGATTTAAAATTTGTTGAAATAAGGCTTTCAACTGCTGGCTATGTTATACCTAAGTTTGTTAACCTTTCTCTTCGACTTGAAAAACTTTTAGTCTTACTAATAATAAATATCTTCTATATACTCGTGTATAATAATAATTATAAGGCCCAATAATTCACACAGAGAGGAATTTCAACTAGTCAACAAAATACCTTCTACCAAATTTTACTGCTCATATACCCAACTTGGTAGCTAACTACTTTGTAAGTGAACGCAATAAAAATGTATCATGACATTTTCCAATTCCTAAAACAGGAATATACCCAACATCAAAAGTCTTGGACCCCTTTTATAAAATCTAATTGTTATATTATGTTTATTGCGTTTTTGTTGTTGGGTAAAAACGTTGAACTGTCTGGTAAACAAACAGGACAAAAAATATTGATGGATAACACGTTGCTGATTTATCAAATATTTTTTGTAATAGTGGATAGTTTTACTGAATATTTAGCACCATAAACTATACTTTCCTTTCAATGGAATTTCTTTCTTTTTTCGACAGGACAAGAATTGTTGCTTTACATAATGGATTATTCAAATTATTTCAGCTAAAAATTACAATTATTTTTCTTATGTTGCTTCTGCTATTTTGTAAATTTTCTGGGAGTATATTTTTGAGGAAAAATAAATTCACGAGTAATCATAGTTCAATAACAATTTATTATTTTATTTCAAAATAGAATAAATTACAAAAAAACTGTCGGGTCCAACACTTTTGATGCTGTGTGTATCTCCACACGGGCAGAAATCAGAAAAGAACTAATATATTTATTCCAACCATGAATTAACAGTTTTCGAATAAAACTGAGAACTGATTAGTTAATTAATTAATTGATTGTGCTGTGAGTGGATGCAAAGTGAAGTTGGTCAATCAAAAAAGTGATTCCATCCAACTTTACACACAACACAAGGAACCAATCAATTCTCACTTATTTTATTTAGAAAACTCCCTATTCCGTGTGGTTGAAATAAAAATAAATATAGTGTATTTTCTTGTGTTATTTATTCAAATAGGTATGTCATTTTTACACTATTATTCAGTGGTTATGTAATCAAAATTAAACATTAATAACGTAACTTCTACACTACAATGACAATCACAAAATAGTCACAATTGACAGCAAATTATCAATATTTAGCTTCAGTTTTGTTAGGAATAACCACAAATCTCTCCGTTCGGTGTCATTCAATTTGGTCCTTTTTTTTGCTAAAAGGGTTTGTAAGGACACTAAAACTTTTTTCAACAAGATATGTCGAGAGAAATACTATTGAAAGTTTTCTCGCAATTCCCCACGGCCCAGGATATTTTTTGTGTATTTCTGCCTGCACCCAAAATGTTTTATATCCTCTTTCAAATTTCAACTTCAGCTCCTCATTAGTGCTAAGTCCGACTAGCTCCTCTTGTAATATCACAGTCTACACTTCCGTTTCATCAAATGGATTTATGATCCATGGTGGTATTTCCATCGTCAGAATATCTTAAAATCTGATTTTGAAGTCATCATACAGGGCAATTGAATGTTGAACATATGGACCCTCCCCCCTATCAAATTGTCAACCCCAATTTTTTGGTCACACCAATGTAGACCCCTGTTGACTCTCGTAGATCCCTGAACTATCTGGACCAATTTGGAAATAATTGTTCTAAAGTAATAAAATAATCCGTACCTGAGAACCTGAGTCTAGAAAGGAAATGGACATCGACTATTTCCCACGGCCTGCGATTGTTTTCATTATGACACTAGAGACTGGTACATGAGTACAGTACCAAAGAAAATTTTTTATGATGTAGTGGCCATGAAGTTCCACTAGAAGTGCTTTCCTATTAACCACGTTGGTCGATTCACCACAATTTTTGAAACCACTTACATAGGTACTTTTATAATGTTAGAAAAGCAACACAGTTAATGTCAATTAAATTAAATATGCCATAAACATGCTGGCTAAACCACATAGACGGCTTTAAATAACTTTCAGCTATCAATATTATTATTATTTTAAGCATATATTTTGAAAGGAACGTTAACTCATTTCAAACCACAAAAAACTTACTGTTTTGCTCAAGAAATTTTAAAAAGTGTTTGTTGAACGGCACTGGAAGAAGTAGGAAGAGCATATTTCAGAAATAAATATAAAAATGTTTACCAAAGCACATTTGAATATACCTGAAAAGGTATATTTTGAACTCATTCCTAATAAATCTTAATAAATCTATCAGTAGTTATTGCTTTTGAGCAACACTTTTTGGATTGGTTATCAAAACTTCTATAATCTGAAAAACAAATTTTTCACAGGGCTATAAAAAAGGTAATCTGTTGATGAACTTGCAGCAGGCTGAATTTTTACTATACTTTTTTTNCATAATCAGTATTTGTTTTAATAAAGTTCGACAAAAAACTGATTTTTCCTCCACAAAAAATGACTTTCGTTGAACAATTTATATTATACTAGACAATGGAAGTCCGAACTGATGAAATACACCACGAAACATTGTCAACCACCTTCAAACAAACAGTTAGGAAGGTACTAATCACGAAAGGTTGACAAAAAACTGATTTTTCCTCCACAAAAAATGACTACTAATCACGAAAGTTCGTTACCTCTGAAAGTTGAGTTCATTGTCCATTTAATTTTACATAAGATAAATAAAACAATGCCAACCCAACAAATAAAGTGGAACTTTAAGCATTTTTCAAAGATTGTTCTTCATAATAATTTATAGTAGAAAATTCAGCCTGCAGAAATATTAGCAATAGGATTCTAACACTCCTGGATATATTCAGAAATATTGGTGCACTATTGAAACAAGACATTTCTTTTAAATGGATACAAAACGGCACAAGTTTCCTACAAATTTTATGTTGTTTTATAAATTAAAAAATACTTTTTTTTATTAGTGCAGCAATTATTCTTGATTGTCTATCCTTTCTGCTTTCAAATACACTTGCTTCTGACTTATAATTTCACATTAAGGAATGTTAAAAAACCCTAAATTAATCATGACTCGACATTTTAATAAATAATGTACAGAACAACTGACTCACCGTCAACTTCGAAACCAGTGGCCAATGTCGACAACTCCTCCATCAGAATTTTCAAACAAGCGACGAACTTCAGTTGCTGAGCCATAATATCAATGTGCTGTTGCTTTTCCTCTTCGTCTTCATCCTCGTCGTCTTCGTTTCTGGGATCCTCTTTTTTGCTGCCGATGGTCATATTCAATCCTTCGTCGGAATCTGCGGATTCATTCTCTCCTTCATCGTCGCTCCATTTTATTTCGAAATCGTCCGTCTTTACAGTGGAGTCGCTTACGGGTGCTCCCCAGTCGAGGTCACAACTGCGGACTGGCTTTTCGTTCCAATTTATCGTTCCAGTGATGATTTCCGATTGTTCCTGCTCCTTACCTTTGCCAGAATCCACTGAAATTCAATATACTGATAGTGAGACTTTTTATTCATGTCTATTAAATAGATTCATCACAACATGATATCGACTAAAATATTGTGTCAAAACAATTTTCCGATTTTTTTGGCCGTGGCGAACTTTTTCATGGAAAATTTCGAATAACGGGCTATTCGAACAACGGCCGTAAAACCATATTGTTAGCTGCGTTATGTTGATGACACGTTAGCAGTATGGCAAGATGGTCAAGAGACACTTAACGATTTTCTATTATACAGGGTGATTCAAAAGTACTTTGACAAACTTCAGGAGGTGATTCCTCACAATATTCTAATATGAATTGTCCAAATAAATAAATGTCCGGAAAAGCTTCGTTTCTAAGATACAGGATGTTGAAGTTTTATTTTTATTTTCGTTTTTTTCAAATAACTTTTGAAATACTGAACTTAATTAAACGAAACTTGGTAATAGGAGGTTTTTGAGGTGTCGAATTCGAACCTGATGTTCTTATTGCTCTTACTCGTAGGGGGCGCCACCTACACGTCTTCTTCTTTTTTAAAGATTCATAACTTTATTGGGCGTACTTCTAGCACATTTTTCAGTAAAAAAATCGATTCCTCTATCATATCTACATAA
>NW_019294670.1:0-22003 GCF_000500325.1 Leptinotarsa decemlineata | reverse complement strand
GCGACAACTTCCCATACAAGGGTTTTTGCACGTCAGCTACACCTGACGATGCCTTAGATTCAAGGTGCAAGAGTCCCATCTCGATACCCGCAACAACTTCCCATACAAGGGTTTTTGCACGTCAGCTACGCCTGACGATGCCTTAGATTCAAGGTGCAAGTGTGTCCCATCTCGATACCCGCGACAACTTCCCATATGAGGGTTTTTGCACGTCAGCTACACCTGACGATGCCTTAGATTCAACCGTGCAGGGCTTTTTCGCCTTTGGTTTTGGTGAATCATCACTTGAGCTCAAACGTTTGCTAACCTGCTCATGGGGGGTTTGTTCCTCCACCTAAGACAGATTCTGCGTACGCCGCTCAAGAATTTGGTGCAAGGCGGTTTTATAAGGTACCCCGCTCTTGAGGAGACTACTTAGTCGTTTCCTGGCTGCATCATCAAACCTTTTTTTTAGGTCCAGTTATATCATGCGCATATATTGGTTAAGTGGGAGTTTTCACACTCGGACATGGAACGAAGGCGTTTGATTTTGTATCGAGACAGTTGAGTTGTATATATATTTTAATATTTAATAAACGGGTTATTCGGGCTACTTTATTTATTGTTATACAGAACCCACGACAGAAAGTTCCGTACACCACAGTGGCGACGAGGTGTATAATAATAAACTGATTGGAATCACATAATTGATTAAACAGAAACTCATTGAACAAGACGTCTGTTTATACATAAAATATCGATGTCGTATATAGGCTGTTTAAGGCTTTTTAACCCAAGTGAATGTGATTGGAGAATCTATAAAGGACAATTAGGGCAATACTATCAGCTAATAAATAGTTTATGTTTGCCAATCAAACAGTCAGAGAAACTATTCAAAGAAATGATAGCGCTATTTGACAAGCATTTCACACCAGCTGAGTTAGTTTTTCCAGAAAGAGAAATATTTTATCCCGCTTCGAAAAATAAAGATGAAACGGTACCAAAATGGGCAGCCCGAATGAGACAGCAGGAAAATGCGATTTCAAAGATGAACTCTCAGTTGTAATGCGAGATAGATTCACATGTGGATCACCAAAAGGATGTATAAAGGACAGGCTTTTTGAAGAAAAAAGTGAAAAATTCACATTCGAGAAAGCCATCGAAATAGCTTTAAACAAGGAACTAGCAGTCGTAGAAGTCAAGAGGTAGTCATTAAAAGTGAACCCCGCCCAGAGCAGGAAGTTAATCACCTAGGGAGTAGGAAGTATTCAGGTACAACAGGAGAAAGGAGGTTGGAAAGCAGTAGCCGTCCTCCGCAGCGAGGTAGGAGCAACTTCAGCAAGACGTCCGTCCCGACGGCAGCAGGAACAGGAAGAACATCATGTGAAGTGTGTGGTAAAGTACATCCACCACCATACATGCATGTGGTGTTAAGGTTCATATTGCAGTAAAATTTCCTAAGTTTAAAAGTAGTTCTATATCTGGATTCAGAAATAATAGAAATAATTATTTAGAATTATTCGATTAAGTTTTTGATTTGTACTATCTCAATCAGAATTTTGAACCCATTATGGTAGATGTTATTATAAATGATATTTATTTTGAATTTGAGTTAGATACTGGTGCCTCTGTGTCGGTGATTTCAAAAGAATTCAAATGCTCATTTTTTCAATGCTCCAGTAGAAAACCCTCAGAAAGTATTGAGATCTTATGATGAAAAAGTTATCAACCCTTTGGGAAAAATACTTGTAAATATTATCTATAAAAACATGAATGACAATTTATATTTATACGTTGTAAATAAAGGAGAGCCCCCATTGTTAGGTAGAGACTTTTTCAGTAAATTTCAATTGTCAGTAAATAATTTAGAAACAGATCATGCAGAGTATTTTCAAAAAGAATTTCCATCCGTCCTAAATTCAGAGCTAGGTTGTTTTAATAAAGGTTGTATTAGCTTAACTTTGAAAAAGGGAGCTCAGCCGAAATTTTTCAACGTTCGTACGCTGCCATTCACACTAAAAGAAAAAGTGGAGGCTGAAATTGACAGACTAGTTGAAACATAAATTTTATCTCCGGTAGAATACAGTGAATGTGGAACACCAATAGTTCCGATAATAAACCCAAATGGATCAATTAGGTTATGCGGTGATTACAAAATAACATTAAATCCAGATCTAGAAATCGACAAATTTCCTTTACCACGTATAAAAGAGTTATTTGCTAAATTACAGGGGGGACTCATTTTACAAAACTAGCTTTATCAAATGCCTATCAGTAGGTGAAATTAGATTCAAAATCTGGCATTTTAACAACAATAACAACATCTAAAGGTCTTTTTTGTTATAACAGGTTACCATACGGTATAAATTCAGGTCCTGCGAAATTTCAGAAAATCATGTCACGTTTGTTAGAGGGTATTGAGGGTATTGCTTCCTTTCTTGATGAAGTGCTCATTATCGGAGCCACCAAAGAGGTACACCTACTTAGACTAAAATCAGTTATGAAAAAGTTTGCAGAGGTCGGTTTTACATTAGAAAGTGTCACTTATTTGGGATTCAAAATTGACAAAAAGGGTTCTTCATACAATGGAAGATAAAGTGGAAGCAGTATTGAATGCACCGCTTCCATCAAACGTCTTGTTAATTATTATCATAAATTCATACCGAACAGTTCAATGGTGTTGAAATCTCTTTATAATTTATTACAAAAAAAACTTAATTTGGTTTTGATGAGACCTGTATTATTTCCTTCAATAAAATGAAGAAAATATTAGAATCCGCTGAAGTTCTAGTTCACATTGATCCAAAGTTACCTATACAACTGGCAGTGAATGTATCTCAAACAGGAATAGTGGCAGTGGAGTTCAAGGCAATGGAGTACAAGGAGTTCAACATCCAATAGCTTATGCTTCCCGGACTTTAACTAAAAGCGAAAACAAATTCAATCAGATAGAAAAAGAGGCGTTGTCTATCATTTTCGGTGTTATGAAATTTTATCAATATTTATTTGCAAAAAAATTTACTTTGTTGACCGATCATAAGCCATAAGTAGCTATTTTTGGCACTAAAAAGGAATTCTCATATTTGCTGCAAACAGACCACAGAGATGGGCTCTCATATTGGCTAATTTTCAATTTGATATCAAATACGTGAAATCTGAAAAAAATTATGCAGATTGCCTCTCACGATTATCGCTTCCAACAAATTCGGCAGAACCTGAGAATTGTTCCTTTATGATGGAATATATTTCAGAGAACGAAAATATTCCTATAAATTGCGGAAAGATAAGGGAACTGACCTTGCAGGATACTGTTCTATAAAAAGTGTCAGAGTACAGAAAAACAGGTTGGTCAAAAAAGGTAGATTCTGAAATGAGACCATACCTCACCAATAAAAATTGTTTTTCAATAGTAAATGACTGTATTTTGTTCGGGTACAGATTGTAATACCAAAAGGAATGGTCAAAACGAATAGTCTGGTACGAAACTATGTTTGGTGGCCAGGACTAAATATCGATATTGAAAAAACAGTAAAAAATGGCAAATCGTGTTCATGTTTAAGAAATAATCCCCCTAAAACCAAATTAATAAATTGGAAATGCTCAAATGATTGTTGGGAAAGAATCCATATAAAGTATCCACAGGGCCAATAAAAAAATATATATTTTTGCGGCCACAGATGCTTTTTCAAAATGATGTGAAGCTTTCATCGTGAGTGAAATAACTTCAACGGGTACAATACAAATTTTAAGGAGTCTTTTTGCACGATTTGATATTTGGCATTTTAATTTCAGAAAACGCGTCATATTTCGTTTCTTCAGAATTTCATAATTTTTTGAAAAGTAATGGTGTTGAAATAAAACATAGTCCACCTTTTCATCCTAACATTAACCGTTTTTGCAACTCATTTTGAAGTGATCACTTCTTATGGGAGGGTAAATTGTTTCGTTACCTAACGCGTAACCGCGCCAGAGTGTCTGGCGTCCCTTTCTCTCAGACATACGTTAGCGGAAGGCAGGCCCCTCCTCTCTCGTCGAACAAGCGATCAGTGTTCAGTGTGCGTTAGAGGTGTACTGTTGACAGTATTATAAAAATCTAACCAGCAAGCATGTTATATTGTTTTATTATGAGAAACACGGCTTAACAATGATGATACTGATTTTGTGTATGTACATTATTAGTAGGTATCATTATTTAATCCTACAAAAGTAATATTTGGCTTATGGTAGCTATAATATATGTACGTACACAAAATAATCAATAAAAGATTGTACTAACTTTTCCTACATTATCATATTAATATAAATAAAATTTGATTAAAATCCTAAACAATTTAAATATTTTTCAAGAGAACAGGTGTCGAGTGATACTTCCTTGAAAAGAACCTGCGATTTCCATTGCAGCTTAATTTTTGTAAATCGTGCAATTGCTAAATTAACAATACGTTTTCCGGTGAATGCGAAAATCGAAACTTGCCGTATTATTCAAATGGATGTTGAAAATATTGTCCATAAAACTCTAGATAATAATACCGGTGTCACTTTGCAACGTTCATGAATTATTTGTTCTTGTGAATCCTCCAGCGAGTGCAATACACTTCGATTCAAATACACTTTGATTCAAAATAATCTGAAGGACTTGGATCAGGTCACCGATGAGTCCACTCGTTCTTGTCCATTTTGTTCTATTTTGCGATTTTAAAACCTGTTGGTTGAATAATTACACACATCAATTAGGAAATTACCTTTTCCCATCGCATATTCACTAATAATTTAGATATTGCATTAATCGAATCCTAATATTCGACTCACTCGCTTGTACATTGAAGTTTGTCTGTTCTTTTTACCTTACTTCTTGTTATTTTGTACCGATTCTGCTACGCGAAATTTCACCACCAATTTGCGAAAAATTTTGTTGTAAATATGGATACAGTTTTTCAGATAGCTCGGCAACCTGACTTCTACATTCATTATTTTTAAAATAGAGTTCAATCATTTCCATCCATTCCCCATAACTGATAAATTTGAAACGTTATGAAATGATTTTCAAATTAAATAGTCTAGTGATACAAAATGACTTATTTCTGAAAAGGTTTGTTCAGTAAAAAGATCAAATTGTCTCAGAAAAACAATTGTTTCCTTGCCAACGTTTCGAATTAATTCAAATTCTTCTTCAGGACAATCTGCCAAATTTTATAAAACATACCCACTTCATAACGGTTGTCAATTCTAAATGTTTATGGAAGCTTCATTATAATATCATTATTACTCATTTTTTCATTGTAATTCATGGTGTCCTTCAAATACAGACAAGCAGGAAAAGATTTCTTCAAAAATTCATCTCTACAGAGTCCTGAAGAATAATTCCAAATGTTGCCAAGAAAAAAATTGTTTTTCTGATATAATTTGATCATGTTACCCAACAAACTTTTCTAGAAATTATTTTCACCTCCCTTTCACAATTCAAAAGACATACTCTGCCTATCTGAATTTTACTGAAACTTACTGAAACGGTAAAAACTCTAATTTTGAAAAGTGAAGCAGCAATGAATAGGAAATTGAAAGATGTTTTCAATGAGGTACGATCGACCCGCCATTTCCATTGGAAAAATTGAGAGATAACACTCCCGCTTAGGTAACTGAAAGTTTTCAATAGTTTCAGGTGAAAATTTTACAAATTGAATCTGTTTTTGAATTTTTGGGGAAAGTTTGTTCCTTGGCAATTATGTCTGTCTTTCGATAACCCATGCTGTATAGAAGTTATTGACTAATTAGTAAATACATTATATGTATACGTTCCTTTCTTTAGTAAGCTTCAATCCAAGCACTTGTAGATATTCTAAATTACTATTGTTTTTTTTCAATGCAGGACGTTTATTGCAAATATTCCAAATGATGATGACTCTTTCACCACAAATTACTCTCATGATAGAATCATTAAATCCCAGAGGTTTCAACTATATCTACTTTCGTGTACTAGTGAAAAAAATCCAATTATATAATGTTTCTTGTTGATAGGCAATGATCCATAACTCACATCTTCAAACCAATCACCAGTTGAACAAATACATAACTCACTATCTACGTAGTAAATCACACTTGAGCAAATTCAATACTCTACAGTTTTACTCAAATTATTTTCATTCGCGAGTAAATCTTGAGAATTTTTCCAAATATGTTCTCAAGTCTGAAACAGTGAAAACAAGTATACTTGATCAGAAATTTATAATTGATATTTTCAAAATCATGCGATACAAGTTTCTTTCTTCTTCCTTCATTTTGTCTTTATATCCTTAGATAGATAGGCTCATATTACCAGTTCATAAAATATTACTTAGATACAATTGTTCTCTTGAAAAAATCGTCTTTAATATTATGGGTAAAACATTAATTACTGAATTGGTTTTAATATATTCTTCTTGATAACAGAATGGTTCATTGCCATTACCCTCTTCTACAATTGAACACGGAATCACAGAGTTCATTGGACGCAAATTTCAGATATTGGGTGCGTTTTGATGTAATGTTTTCTGTAGCCCTATATCTCAATAAATATTCATTCTACTGTGTCGTGGTATGATATACCGATCGATAGAGAATTTCTACTCTATGCATTGATTCTGTACGTTTTTTTAAATTTTAATTTTCTGCTTGATTTCAGTTCATTACTTTATGATGTCGCTGGGTGATTTTTAGCAAATTTTTCTCTACGAATCAAAATTGAACCAAAGCGCTTCCCAAACAGACCAAAAAATTAATCAGGCATTTGGAATTTCGTTCCGCAGATTTTAGCCTCGAAGATGAACCCCGAAGTGGTCAACCTATAATGATACAGGACGAGAATTTGAAGACCCTGGTGGAGACTGACGCATCATAAACCGTGCCGGAAGAACTAGGTGTCAGCTTCCATGCAGTTTTTGATGGTTTGAAACTTATTGAAATGGTCAAGAAGCTCGAAAAGTGGGTGTCCTCACGATTTGAAAGATCAACATAAATTGTAACGCTTCGAAGTATGTTCTACTTTGCTTTTACGCAATCAAAACGATCCATTTTTGGATCGGATTGTCACATGTGATGGAAATTGCATCATCTACGATAACAGAAAACGTTCAGGGCAGTGGTCGGATACAGATAAGTTACCCAGGAACTTCCCAAAGGCGAAAACTCACTAAAAAAAGACCATGGTTACTTTAGGATATTAGTGTGAATCATCCTGTAAGTTGAGAATGAATACTTTTAGTTTTTATATACTGGTGTTTTTTATGTACAGAAGAAAATAAACGTAAAAGCAGAAAGAATTGTTTATAATTGCAGTAATGACATCACCCTCAAATTAGGGAAGAATACATTACAAGTGGCGACGAGTTGATTTCAAGTGTCAAATAGTTAACTCCAGTTAATGTTCCATATTGCTGAGATTTTGTATGAATCAAAATAGCTGTAAAACAATTAGCCGGTCTTATCCAAAAGTTTGATTCTATGTGTTCAGACTGGTCAGTGTATAAAAAACGTCTTGGCAATTATTTCACGGCAAACAGCTTTGACGAAGAAATTAGGAAACGAGCAATACTGTTGAGTTTATTGAATGAACCTGCGTATGAATTAGTGAGTAATATATGTATACCAAATGAACCGAAAACAGTTAAATATGGGGATATAATTTCCTTAATGGATGGACACTTCAAACTAATAAAATCAGTGTTTTTCAACCGAGAAAAATTTTTTGAATCAAGAAAAATGGCGAATGAAAGTCCGAAAGACTGGGCAACACGGTTACGCAGTTTAGTGACCGTTTGTAAGTTTGATGGTTCTTTCGAGATTGAAAAAGCATTAGTCAATCAATTCATTATCGGTTATGACAAGGGCGCAGTAAAAGACCGACTATATGAAGAGAATGCAGGAGTCAAGGTTTCCAAAGTGATTGAGATTGCATCCTCCAAATTGCCCAACCGCACCTTTCTTTCAGCCGAAGTTGAGCAAGAACCGGGGATCCAGAGTAGGTAACCAGCCACACTCGTCTACTTCTGCGGCATCGAGGTCACTAAGCAGCTGTTCCAGAAGAAACAACGGTGGAGGAAAAAACCAAACCCAATGTTCAGTTTGCGGAAGAAAAAAACTCACGGTAGATAAATGTTCATATCGTGATTGTTTTTGCCATTGCAAGAATGGCACCAAAGTGCCCAAATAAAAATTCAGGTAGTAAAAATCGGAATTTTCATAAAAACAATATTCTAGATTCTGAGGAATATTCATTGTTTTAACTTGAATAACGAAACCGATTCGTTTTCAATAAATTTATCTGTGGATAAGAAAATGTACCTACACTTTTACATTGGATACGGGAGGTAGTTTTTCTGTAACGTCGAAATCATTTTATAAATCAAATTTTGATGAAAAGACCTTGCAGACAACAAACAAAATTTTTTACTTGTTCGGAAAAAAATTTACATTGGTAACCGATAATAAACCTTTATCATATATATTCCATCCTAATCAAAAAATCCCTGAATATGCTGCAAATAGATTGCGAAGATGGGCAATTATTTTGCCCAGTTAACAATATGACATAGAAGTTGTGAAATCAGAAGATAACCCAGCAGACTCTTTGTCTAGACTTCCGCAATCAATTGAGGACAATTCAGAGGAAAATGTTGATTTCAATCTTGTTGAAAATTTAGCGAATGCTGAAGACTTTTCAGTAAATTTTGAATTGATTAGAAAGGAGACAGATAATGATAGAATTTTGAATGAAGTGTTGAATTTTGTTGAAAAAGGTTGGCCGAATTCGAAAAAGTGTCACAAAGATAGAAATTCAAAACATTTCTATAAAATCAAACATGAATTATCGATTGAATCCGTAACATTATTCCTCAAGTTTTGAGAGAAGCAATTTTGACAACAGAGTTACATTCGACACACATGGGGGTAGTTAAAATGAAAAATGTATCGCGTTCTTATTTTTGGTGGCCTGGTTTGGGAAAACAAATAGAGGAAATTTGTAGAGAATGCCTAAATTGTCTTATAAATAAAATATGTCCACACAAATCAATTTTACACCCATGGCCTTGGCCAGAACCGTGGAGTAGACTTCATTTGGATTTTATAGGTCCATTCCATGATAGATATTTTCTTATAATTGTGGATGTGCACAGTAGATAGTTAGAGGTATTTTCTATGAAATTCATTGCATCGAATTTCACAATAGAGATTTTGAGATCATTTTTTGCACGATTTGGTTTACCCCTGTAAATTGTTACAGACAATGCTACTTCTTTCTGTTCTAACGAATTCGAAACATTTTTGAAAAATAATTATATCTTGCATATCACTTCTCCATCTTCTCACCCATCATCTAATGGGGCGACGGAAAACGCAGTAAAAACCGTAAAGAATGCGTTGAAAAATGCCTTGGGAAAAAATTAAAGTGGTAAGTTAAATTCGATTTTGAATACTTTTTTGATTATCGTTCCACATCGCACTCAACCACCAAGATGAGTCCAGCAAAATTTTTATTTTATTGAAAATATCTTACATATCACTTCTCCATCTTCTCACCCATCATCTAATGGGGCGACGGAAAACACAGTAAAAACCGTAAAGAATGCATTGAAAAATGCCTTGGGAAAAAATTAAAGTGGTAAGTTAAATTTGATTTTGAATAATTTTTTGATTATCGTTCCACATCGCACTCAACCACCAAGATGAGTCCAGCAAAATTAATGTTCAATAGAAATTTGTGTTTCAATAATCTTATACCAGGTAAGAGAACGAATTTGAAAAATTTGAACCAGGTGAACATGTAACCGTTCGTGATTACAGGAAGAAAGGTGTCGTTGAATGGGTCAGAGCAATCATAGTAAAAAAATAGCAAATGTTATTTATGTAGTAAAAATTACAGAATCAGGTAACATTGAGTGGAAAAGACAATTGAACCAGATTAAAAAGTTTCATGTAAGAGATTCTGAGTTGCAATCTCTAGTGAATAGCTCAGAAAATGTAGGAAAGGATTCAAATGACGTTTCTTCTACTTCGGTAGATGAAACTATACTTACAAGACCTAAAAGAATTGTTAAAATCATAGATCGACTTGATTATACATAACTTTTAAGGCTTTCAAATATGAAGAAAAGAAAAAATCAAACTTTCTATGTTTTTTACCACTGTTTTGTAATTAACGTTACTGCAGTTTCGTCCTATACGGACATTTTGAAACTTATACAATAAGTTTGTAACTTATACAAATTTTTACCACTTTTTTGTAATTAACGTTACTGCAGTTTCGTCCTATACGGACATTTTGAAACTTATACAATAAGTTTGTAACTTATACAAACTTATACAATAAGTTTGTAACTTATTGTATAAGTTTTAGAATGTCCGTATAGGACGAAACTGCAGTTTGTAACTGGTAACTTGTAACATTTTGTAACTTATACAAACTTATACAATAAGTTTGTAACTTATTATATAAGTTTGAAAATGTCCATATAGGACGAAACTGCAGTAACGTTAGTTACAAATAAAAGTGGTAAAAAACATAGAAAGTTTCATTTCTCTGTTCTTCATTATTATTTACTACCACGTAGTAACGGCTACATCTATCAATTTATTGCTTTCAAATATATTATACTTATTTATTTATAGGGGGAAATGTAGCATATTAGTGAAACAATTTTCTAGGTATAACTGGAGTAATGAAATCATCCTCAAATTAGGGAAGAATACATTACAGTTACTGTATGGTGGTCAGCCCGTGTGATTCACTTTAACTTTCTGCAACCGGACCGAATCATCACAAATAGCAGAAGAGATCCGATCCTGCTCCACGACAACGCTAGTCCGCACGTTTCACAAATCACGGACCACAAATTAAACGAGTTGAGCGTCGAAGTTTCGTCTCACCCAGGCCTCTCGCCAACCGACTATCATCTTTTGAAGCACTGCGATGAATTTCTCATTGATAGAATCTTCGCAATCAGGCATAAACGGCCTTCATCGACTTCATTGGCTTCCGAGCACACATTTTTTATTCGGACGGAATTAGTCGACTTGTATTACGTTGGCAAAAGTACATTGATTCAATTGATTGAATTTTATCTTGAATTGAATGAGTATCCACTGAGATACTGCAGCTCTAAGTATGTTCATAAAAAAGGAAAGGACTTTTAATTAAACAACCTGATTTGATTTTATCTCATTGATTTCTGTAACAAGTTCATTGCATATTGGGACAATACTAGTCAAGTTACGAAACATATCAGTTAAAATCAACCTGTTTTCCAGAAAAATTGATGGAAATCCAACATACCAGTTTTTTCTAGTATGCTATTTGAAATTTGCCCTAGTTGAGAAATTAAATCAAAAAACGCCTCTGGTGTTCTGCATCTGTGGTAATATTGAAAATATACATTATTGTATAACGTACATTTTAACAACCTTTTTTTCGGCTTCTACAAAAGAAACATTTAAAGACACTTTTGTGCAAAATGCTATGATAAACAAAAGTTATTTTGGATTTTCGATCACTAATTTTGATTGAAAATCGTGTATTGACCGTTGTCTTTGCAGAGTAAGTAAATTCATAAATCTACTTACTGATGGATCGAAAAGGGTTCACGTAATAACAAACACATTGACATCAAATACTCACAATAACTGTTTCAAAAACTTTGATTTCATAAATGTGAAGTTCGTAAAAATATTTTGTAAATGTAAAAGAGTTTTTCGGTTTTCTACTTTTCCTAAAACAAAATCAAATGTGGGAATCTTCCGAAGTAGGGAGCAATACAATTAACTTCACTTAAAACTTCTAACAAAGATGTACATGCACTGTAAAAAAATTCTATCCGATACAACTACTTTCAGTGAATTATAAAGAAATTCCTTTTTTCTTTCAGCTAGTACTCTAAACACATTCGTAACGAAATGGAATCAAGGGAATCACATCCTAATATATGAAGAGTAATGATATTAAAATTTCACTTACATCGAAAATTATCAAACTCCTGGTATACTTTGAAGTTTCGGGTCAAGATACCCGTCTCCATCTCCTCAGTACCTTTTTGGATATCTTCAAAAAACGTGGCACTCAATTTTTGTATCAATTAACTTTGTTTACTGTTACCTGAAGCGACCAATCAGGATAACATTTGAATATTTTCAAAATAGATTTTTCGGAAAAATCTTCTTGGCTTTCTACCGCGTCACCGGCAAACAGGGTGTTCATTAAACATGCGAAAAAATTAGGGAACTATTCCTTGGACTATTCTTAGGATATTTTGTCCTTTGATGATTTTGGATAGGACACTTTGTTTCGATGATACAGGCGAAAAAGAATTTCGACTATAACAGTTTTGGTAATTTTGAAATTATTAACGTAGCCGAAATAAAAGTATAGCGTACTACATTGGACATAACAAGTCCAGTGAAAAATCTAACAATTTCTGCCAGGAAAACTCACCGGCGAGGTATACCCCAACTTTTTGGAACAAACGCTACCTCAATTTCTGGAGGAAATACCATTGGTTACAAGAAATACAATGTGGTTTATGCACGATGGTGCACCAGCGCCTTTTAGCATATCGGCTCGAGAGTTTTCTGAATAGTCCCTTAAATATTTGCTGCATGTTTAATAAACATACTGTATAAAAATGTGTGAAACTTCCGAGACAAAAATAAAGTGATTTTATCTCAGTAATTATTTCTCAGATTTTCATATACTGATGAAAAAGTAGAAAACCAAACAGATTTCTTCGTAAAACAAGTTTCTTTTGAAAAGTATTCCTCTTCCGACTCAACTGACATGATTCAACGAATTTTGTTTACAAAAACACTCCAAATATACCTACTGGTATTCTTGATATTTTTGTACTTATAGCCTGAAGTGAAAAACCACAGCTTTGGAAATCAGAACGAATAAAATTCCTGTAAACTTTGTTAATGTCATATATTCACAATTTTTCGATCCACTTACTAACTTTATAACACGCTGTACATTCAAAAAACTTAAAATTATATTTACAAAGCAGTGATATTTAAATTTTTTGTTCCGTTCATCACAGATATCGACCTCCTGAACAAATCCCAATTTTACAATATTGAAACAAAAAACAGGACAACAAGTAACTGATAAAATCAGGGTTTGCTCAGGACCCGATTTGACTACAGAGTGTGGCCAAAACTTCAACCATTACACCAGAAATGTATAAACCGAAGTGAGTTTCATAAATTTACAGTCAAATGTTTATTTAAATTCATAATGGAATAGTGGTTGAAGTCATGGCTAACCTGTAAATATCGAAAGTGCCAAAAAGTGACTAAAGATAGGGTATCGATAACAAAGTTCTTTGTTCGTAAAATGACGTATACAAATTTAAAATAAATATATGATTTGAACATACAATATACAAAAGCACTGGGGAAGTTGTTCCGTACGAAAAAAATATCGAAAAGATTTTATCGATAAGAAATATTTATATATACACATATGTACAAAGAATTTGGTACAACCGGTTGATCAGGTATCAGTATCGAGAATCGCCAGCAATTTTGAAATAAGGTGAAACTTTGAATTGAACCAGTCAAAGGTATGCGGTCTGATATCGGGTCCAAAATGAAAAGCATCATCTATTGAGAAACATTAAAACCATAGTTTAGGCATCAAAACTAACCTAACTCCAGATTTTCGAAAACACACTGAACAATACCCAAACACAACAAATGAAAACATGTTTTGTTTATTTCAGAATCGTTTTTTTTTAATTTCTTTATATTTTTACAAACACAAAAATTTGATGAATTTCGAATTTAAATACGAAATTTAGTTATTCTTTTACAAACGCCCTTTTACGCCTTATAGTGTACCTATATAGATATATTCATCAGTAACAAAAGGAAAGATGGTTTATTATTTTTTAACTTCAGTTTCGTAATTATCATGGACCCTATAGACAAAACTTTTATTTGTACCGAAATAATATAATATGCCTTGTATAATTCAAATTTCAACTCCAAAATTTTGAAATAAAACAATGTAATGCTGGCGTGTAACAAAACTTTACCATAATCAAACATTACAAAAAACATTTTCCAACTTTACGAAGCGAAACGGAAATGTATGTTCTAGCTTCTTCAAAACAAAACCCTGTATATTCTTTAGTAAAAAACGAAGATCGCATATACATGCATTTCAGTTGGCGTCGGAAAGAACGTCAATTCGTGTTCATTTGTTTTGTTTGGATACGCTCGAAGAGTATTGAATTTTTTAACCTTGAGCATTGAATATGAAAAATGCATTTGAACAAATGAATGAATTGAGAATTAAATTGCGTCACGAATGCATAAAAAACTGTTTTTCATTCTTGATTTAAGTTTTGTGGACTTGGCAATATATACGGACAAAAATCCTATTTACAAAAATGATTATTGACGCAGGAAAAAAGGGCCTCCGTTAAAATTCAGGCACTTTGTTTTTTCAAGTGTCAAATGAACATTGATTTTTCAATTTCTAGGTCGACTCTTATTGTTATAATTTGCTAAGTTCATTTCAGCTATGATAGTGTCGAAAATTATTTTTATTTTGATACTCGATAAGAAGTATAAGCGATCATATATAGTAAAACTCATAGTGTAAATTTACTATTTCTCATCAAGAAAAAACGAATACTGAAATCGAATTATGGATTGTTTTTGCAGCTAGAGTCAGATATTTGAAGTACCTAATCCAATTGTTCTTTGAAAAAAAAACATTTTATAATTCCAAACGATACCTATAACAAAAGACGAGTCATTTCTAATAATTTTGATGATTTTTCGCAAATGCTTGTAAATACTATTAATTTACAAATTTATTTCAAATGAATATTTATGTGAATATCATAAACATTTTTTATTAGCTGATTTTTCACTATGAATCACTTTATTCGTATTCACAGCTTCAAAAATAGTCCAAATGCTGAAGTCATTTTTTCGTTTTTATTATAAATTAGTGTAACCTACCTATATTATCAAATATTTTGTTATAACCATATTCGAATAAATAAGATTATTGACTTTCCGTTTCTTTTAGGTTAGGTATTCATTGAAATATAATTTTGACCTGTTCTCAGAAGGATTAAAATTTATTAAAGTTCCTAATCCGAAATATTTGAGGAAATTGATTATTTCCAAGAAAGTTTTTGTTGACATGGGTAAATAAATTATTGAAATTCAAGTCCTTTTGTTAGGTAGGTATATATTTTTGCCTTTTTCAGTAATTCAATTTATTGGGATCGTAAACCGAACGAAATAATTTTTCTTTATTTTTTCAAAACTCAACAAAGTATAATAATAAAAATGACTAGATTTTCAGCAAAATAATAGTAACAAAGTATTCCAAAAGCCACAACACTTACGTGATAAGGGAAGAAGAATGAAAAACAGTCGTCCGCCCTAAGTTTTTTCGTCAATACTGCTGTGGTTAAAGGAACCAGAATGAAAAATATATATGAATGTCTGATCTTATATACACTTGTTATTTCACAGTGGCGACACGTCCAAGTCCTGCGCCACAAAAAGCGGTTCTCACATATGCGTTAAGGGCGCCAGGGGGCCCCCCTGGCCCATGGGGTCGGGCGATGAACTGTACTGATGTTGCATATGTTGGACACCTCCGTCGGTGGGTAGGTACATGGAAATCATCTGGCGAAGATCTCCTTGCTGAGGTTGGCCCGCGTACTCTCTTTTAACCCCGCTGGGCGTTGGGGTGTGTAACCCCGAACTGGGGCTCACCGGTTCAGACTTGATACTCGACCCGGAGGGGCTGTGCGAGGACCCCGCTTGGTGCATGCCGTAGGGGGAGCCAGCACTGTTGGGGACGGTTGCAGGGCCGTATGCTCCGTAACCCCCGTTCATGTAACTATGCTGCATCTGCCCCATGTCGTACCGCGGGTAGTTCGCGCTGCTGTACTGCTGCTGGTAAGGGCTAGGGTCGTGCATCATATACCCGTTCGGCATGTACCCGTTGGGCATTTGGTACATCTCCCTCGCGGCCTGGACCTGCTGCACTGAGGGGGCTGTGGATCTCGCGGGGTCCGCTGCCTGCAGCAGCGAAGTCGTTCCCAGAGGATACTTGTCTTTCTTTAGCAGCGTTTTGGTCTTCCGCCTCGGCCGGTATTTGTAGTCCGGGTGTTCTTTCATATGCACCGCCCTCAGGCGTTTCGCCTCGTCTATGAACGGCCTTTTCTCCGTCTCACTGAGCAATTTCCATTCCGCCCCGAGTCGTTTCGATATCTCCGAGTTGTGCATTTTTGGATTTTCCTGTGCCATTTTCCGCCTCTGACCTCTCGACCACACCATAAACGCGTTCATCGGTCGTTTCACCCTCTCCATGTTTTGCGCCTTACTCGAGTTGTTATTGTTATTTTGCGTGGTCTGTCCGTGAGGCTGATGGGTCGGCTGCTGGTGCGCTTGGTGGTGGTTCTGTTGGTGGTGTATCTGCGGTCCCTGCGGTTGGTGATGTATTTGGTGTGGATGCTGCGTTAATCCGTGCATCGGCGCTTGTCCTAGTGCACTGAGCGAACCGTAATTTTGCAACGAATGGTGCGGTGGTATGTTGCCGTGCAAACTACCTCCCTTGAGGTCGGTCTCCATCGTCAACATGTCTTCCGTCGGCGCAAACAGTTTGCTGGCTTTATCACTGCACTCTATCACGACGTCACACTCCGCACTGTACGGCGTTACTCTCTATTGTGAGTTGCTGGAGTTGCTTCCAATCTCGTCTCCGAGCAATCCCCTCCTCTGGGTTTGATTGACAGTACCGCCTGCCATCTTTTCGTTCGGCCAATGATGCGCAAGTGCGAGCTCTGGCCACACCCACAAGGGGCGCCCCTCCATCGGTGTAGTGGCGCGCAGGCGACGCGACGGGACTCCTACTAATTACTCGGCGATTACTAATTATACCTGGAGGGTATTTTTACTGCACGGAGCAATAATAATTAATTAATACGGCGCATCATTTCGCGTTCAAAAATCTTTAATTAATGAGAGCAAAGGTGAGTTTCGATAGGATTTCCTGCGATCTCACCTGATGGTGAGATTTCCGCGAAAATGTCGAAAAAGGAGCTTTCGTATAATTGGGTTGTGAAAATATTGTGACAAAGGGTGTACGGGATATGAATGAACAGGGTTCCGAATGCTTTTATTGTATCGTCGTAAGGCATCAAGTTTGAAAGTGAGGTTATATCTGTTTATCATTTTTTCTTTTTTTTTGGCGGCCAATTATACCGTTCCTCATTGTTGGAAGTCATGAATGAATCGAGGACAATAGATAGATGGATTTCGTTTTGTGGACGCGTGCCACTACTACAAGTTCAGGAACAACAGTCGCGAGTTTGTCTGCAGAAAAGTAGGCGCTTTGTTTGTTGTTTGAACGATTTCACGCGCTTTTGTTCGCGGTCTTTGTTTTTCATTGTTGTGACGTGATTTTTCGACTGGCTGGGATTGTCTCGGTATATTTTATTGAGAGTTGCGATCTTGTCCTCTATGAACTAAATTGGCATCTACAAATAACAAATGTATCCAAAGCAGATTAACAAATTCGCGGGCAATAACATCATTTCCGATGAAAAAAGTTGTTAATTTTCACCATCATTGAATAAAATGAATCATATAATTGAAAGATTTTCCACACCATAGAGGGCACATTCTACTACACGCGTTTTGGATAACCAAGTGTCAGAAGATGATTACCTATAACAAGTTTACAGTCCACTTAAGAATGTAGGTATATCTAAGTAGTAACACAGCCACTTTGAAAATTACCTACTTCTATATTTTCCTATAGTAATTCCTTACGAAATTTTTATTTAGGGATTATCATTCAGCGTACCTAATAAATGAGTATATTCAATTATTGAAAAAACTTATGAAAGCATTGCCAATGCGGATTTCAGGAACAACCCATCATTTTCTTTAACTTAAACTGTGATCGAAATCGAAATCGAAAAACAGTGCTTCAGTTTTGGTGTGGAAAAGAGTTTCCATTAGGTATAAATAGATTAATTTTACGACAGAGGTTCCAATGCCGTATAGGTATGCGGAAGGAAGAATAAAAATCCGAAAGTTTTCTCTTACCTACTGCGTTATTTTATTTTTCTCCTCTGCAGAAAAAATTAAGTAAGTTAACAATTTGTCATTTTCAGAATGTTGTCAAAAAAGATGCTCTGTTAAATGATATGTTAAATGTTCTGTTGAATGTTAAACATAAAAACAATAATTTTCATTAAGAAAAATCTTTTTTTTCTATCTCCCCAATATTTAATAGAAAACATGGAAATATTGGCAAATTTGAATGAAAATACAAACTGATTATTTTCCCTATCTACT
Organism: Leptinotarsa decemlineata; assembly: GCF_000500325.1. Classification (NCBI taxonomy): domain Eukaryota; kingdom Metazoa; phylum Arthropoda; class Insecta; order Coleoptera; family Chrysomelidae; genus Leptinotarsa; species Leptinotarsa decemlineata. Next base: position 3,664 of record NW_019294670.1, on the reverse strand, counting down.
AGCTATAATATTTTAAAACAAAATTATTATTTCTCTCTAGATTTGTACACTAAACATTTATAAATAGGAGAAGAAACAAATGCTATTCATATACCTACTTATAGGAAAAGCTATACAATTGACAATTATTGATATATTATGCAAATTTACCGTTTCATGTGTAAATTACTTATTTCAAACTTCCTATCAGCGAAATTTCTACACAATCGACTACTATTTTCAATTTACTTTGCTTTCGTTATACCTAATTATTTGAAACTGTCGTAATCAATTCGGCTGATTCACAATGGTTTGAATTTTTTAAATTTTCAATAGATATTTTGTGGAAATACGATTTTTTCAAGATATCAACTCTAGATTAGATATTATTGATACAATATATACCTACTAATGGCTTGGATTCTCGGTCCATTACCGTTTTTAACTTGCATTAATTATGTATACCTAGGCGCTATATTGCGCCAATAAAATGAGTACCTACACGGTTAATAAGCTCAAATTCATCTCACTACAGGCTCGGATTATTTTTTTTTTCGAACACTTAGCTTCCTGCAAATAGGTAGGCTCAAATGCAGTATTCAACAATATTTTCAAATAGTATCTAGCATGCATCGTGTATGGTGAACTAACAGTGATATAGTGTGACGTTAAAATTCTGAAGTGCTTTATTTATTTTTATGAGGTTAGGCACTGAGTTGAAGGGAGTATTCTGATGACCGTGAATATCCAGTACCTAGATCTGCAAATTTATTATATCCACGAAGATATAAGTTAGCGGGATGTCAACAACAAATACCTACTATAAATTTCAATCTGTACAGTTTTTCATTCTACTAAAAAATCTATATCATTTGAAAGTCATTTCTTCTTCATGCAAGACTATCATGAAAGAATCATTTCGGTAAAGCCATGTGCTTCCATTTATTTCTTAAACACATTTGAAAAATCGAAACTCTTCATTCCTAACTAACAGTTTTATTTTTTATAATAGTTGCGAAAACGTTTCGGAGAAACATATTATAAAACTGTATATCTCCCAGAAATGTTTTCATTTTACGAAACAGTTATAAATAGGAAATTGGCACCGTTTTATAAAACATTATAGTGTTTCTTAATATTTTGTATGGCATTTTTCTAACACTACAAAACAGTTTTATAAACATTTCAGCAGTTGGTATAAAATTTTTCTTACATTCTTAAAAAATAGTTTTGTAAAGATACTCATTAAAAAGTGTTCAAAATGTTTTTTGAAGGTGCGAGAAGTAATTTTGTATTGGTAGAAGTAATATTTGTAGGTACTTATGACACCGTTGAAGACATTGTTTGTGTTTCAAATATTGATATTTCAACTGCAAATGAAACTTTGTCGACAAATATATAGTCCATTATTAGTAAAATTTAAGCGCGCCACTCTATTATTGTTTAAAAAAAAATATCGATTATGCAAAAATTCACTTCGTCAAAGTATTGATTTTCTAGTCGAAAACTTAACTCAGTTTGTTCTAAATAATATAATTTTATAATATCTATGTACTTATCAGCTGCAAATATGTGCGTTATTTCATATTTTCAAGTCTAATGTCAGTATTCCGAATTGCTAACATTTTAAAATGGCGTCGTTCTATAAAATAATTTGGTATCAATAGCAAACATTTAAACGTATTTTAGGTACTATGTTACCCCTATAAAACTGTTAAGAAACACTTAGTTCTAGGAGTGATATTGCGGCACTACTTTTAAATCTGTATATATTTCTACAGAAGTGCTTATATGAAAACAAGATTTCTCACGTATATAGTTTGGATAAATATAATTTATCGGGATGTTTTGGCTAAGAAGCTTCTTCCATCGATTACAATATAATATTTCGAAGGAGTTTTGACTCAGTGATTTGAGGGGATTTTGATCATTAATAACTTTTTCTGTTTTTAGCAAGGACAAAATTGAAGCACTAGGTTACGTCGATCTTCGACGAACCACTTTTCTTATTTTTTTTTCCAATAACCAATATTATTACCTACACGATATTATCAGTTATTCAGTTATTTGGATGTTAGTCAAATAAAACTGACAGATTATACATCATTATATTACATTACAAAATACCAACAGAATGAAACTATTGAAGCACCATAAAATGATAAAACAATTTTGCTGCTTCGGCTATCTACATACCTGATTAGGAAAACTTGTTTTCCTATGATTTAAGGTTAATATGAAAGTAGTTGTTTAGAAAGTATTTTGTCTTTGGTGTAATTCAATGTTTATATGAAAGAAGTTGTTTAGAGGTGTTTTTCTTCCAGTTTGGGTCTGAAAGTTAGAAATGTGGATTTCAGGAACAACCCATCATTTTCTTTAACTTAAACTGTGATCGAAATCGAAATCGAAAAACAGTGCTTCAGTTTTGGTGTGGAAAATATCGTGAAAATTCACTATTGAGGAAATTACTTCTAAAAGAAAATGGTAAAGATGATGTAATTGAAGATAAAATACTTTTAATTGAGAATTTTGAAACTAAACAAATACAAAAAATGAAAAATTAGGATTTATGAAATCAATGTGACTTGTGGAACTGGTGCTTACGATTTACAAGAGATTCTATATCTGGGTTGAAAGTTGAAAGCTTTAAACGCAGATCCCTTTCCATCCAAAGCCTATTCAGTATATAATTAAGTATTTTACAAATACAAAAATACAAAAAATGAGACTTATGAAATCAATGTGACTTGTGGAACTGGTGCTTACGATTTACTAGAGATTCTATATCTGGGTTGAAAGTTGAAAGCTTTAAACGCAGATCCCTTTCCATCCAAAGCCTAATATATCTATATTTATTTTTTGAATATATAAGTGGAGGATGCCCTCTGACACAAATATGTGGTTGAAAACCACATCAGTCATTTTAAGGCTATATTCGAAAGAACTGGATACTCTTCTCTAGCCTTTATCCAAAGTGGGAAAAACAATTCAGAAGAATTAAGTGTTTTTAATCTGTTTCCGCGACCCATCCAAATTGCTCCCAAATTGCAAACTATGGGTCACGACCCATAGTTTGGGAACCACCGTCGTAGATGTTTGTTTTCATAATAATAATGCATATTTGGAATATCCACATTCACCAGTCTACAATTAATTTCATATGTGCGATTACGTATTTCGGCTATAATGGGCACGTATATAAACACTTTTGTTTGCTTTTTTTCTATACGAGTACTCTCTTGTATCAAATTTATGTATTTTGTAATAATTTGTTTATATACACTTCATAATTTTCCATTAGCGAATCCTATAGTACTGTAAAATGATCACTTTAAGGAATTAATTTGTTGTATTGTGTTGTTAAGGCGAAACTTCTGTTTGTAACAAAATGAAGTAATAATTCATAATGAAATGGTTAACTCCAGGCACAACATTGAATTACTCTTATAGACCAATAAAATCAAATCGAAGCAGTGGATTGGCCAATGACAAAGCATTCAGCCATGAACAATACTGGTACTAAGAATCTTTGACAATAACAAAAATTAGTAAAATAACAATTTACGATCAGATAAATTGGTAGGAGTAGATATGATAGCAGAGAAGGTTATCTATAATTTTTTTTGGTTATTTTCCACATACTGAAACTGAAAGAAACAATTTGAAAATTTGATGTTGAAACATT
>NW_019294669.1:9903-26016 GCF_000500325.1 Leptinotarsa decemlineata | reverse complement strand
TTTGTTAAATCTAACTCAGCTCTTTCTGGAAATTACTCTCAGACAGTGGAATATTCAATAATCTGTGAAGAATGCTATTGAACGCAGCAAATTTATTCTGGTAAGGGTGTGTGGAGGAATTATGTATGATAATGTGTGTACGATGGTTTGTGGAAAATTGCAAATTCATGTTTATTGTTATTTTTTCTAATGGTTAAGTCAAGGTAATTTATTGAATTGTTAACCGGCCTCTCAGTGGTAAATTTTATTGACGGGTGGATGGAATTGACATATTCAATGAACTTAGCCTGATTGCCTATCTGTACCAATAAAACAGACTACAAAAAACTGTTAACTGATTATTGTGGAGTTCATACTCTGTTATCCATGAAAATTTCAGCCAGCAAGGGTCTCAAAGGGTTCCTCATTGTTAGTCCTTCACTGCATGAATAGAATTTTTCGTCAAACTGAAAATTATTTGATGAAATTGAAAACGTAATTCTTCCTGATGACGCAAAATTGTCCATGTCCAAAATTTATTTCCCAGTATCCCTCCAATTGGAACAATTGAACTGGTTGAGTGTCTCTTAGACAAAAACCACATGAATCCACTGATAAAACAGGAAATTTTTGGTTTACTTATTATTTGTCTTCCTCAAATTAACCATTGGACGGTAGAACAAGCAAACTGAGGAAAGTTGTTACTAACATACCTCATAATTTTTGTATTGATAACTACAAGTTTCGCGTTGTACCCCACTNCCAAATGCTATTATAACCGGGAATGTCACAGCCATTCATCCATTTGACAAACTATTTTTGGAGTTTACAGCTCATCATTCCTGAAGATGTAACCTTTCACTCAGTAAACTAGTAACAAGGCGTTCACCACACTAACAAACCAACAAGTAGAAGTACTGGAACCAGACGACGTTCCCTTGTGATGGAGATAACTTGTATTCAAGAATTCCGCGATGGATGAGAGGAATATCTCCCCTATCAACCTTGGTTCCTTGGCAACAAATCCATCCAGGAAAGTTGAATTTTTCAACACTGATTTGGATGTGGTGCCGTGTAGATCGGAAAGCGCTTCTTTCGACTCTTTCCCAGCGACATTTTCGTAGTAATCACTATAGTCGAGTTGACAATTAGTGGATGTCACCATCATGACACTACAAAACAGACAAAGTAACCAGTGGTCCATCTTTGATGGCTTTCATATATTACTAATATGTTTTTTACAACTCTGCTTATATTATGGCATGAGTTCAATTATAGCTACGATGTTATTGGATATTCAATATTTACTGTATCTGGCGCAGCAAAAGGTTCTAATTACAACTGTTATTTATTATAGTAGTAGCGATACTGGAAAAATGGATGACAATTTACACACCGCTTCGTTAAACTAGATAATTATCTGACCCAATCTGTTTTAATTTTTTTAAATCAATACATGTTTTTATTAAATGAAGAAAATACTATACACTCTATACTATACCAGAGACGGTTTCGAGGAAGGTATTTATACATCAATCACACTTGTAGATCTCAGTAAAGCGTTCAGTTGTGTTTCTCATGATCTTTCAAAAAAAAAATTCAACATTGTGGCGTCAGAGGTTTACCTCTCCAGCTGATAAAATCATATCTTATATGAAGAACTCAGTGTGTCCCCGATAACAGAAAACTATCCGACTTACGTGAAATAAAATATGGTGTGCCCCAAGGGTCTGTCTTGGGTCCCCTTTTGTTCATCGTTTACATCAATGATCTTTTTTACTACCTTTTTCTGAACACTATTGTCATGTATGCTGATGATTCGACATTGTTTAACAGACACTCAGACTTAAGCCGTCTTAAATACATTGAAAATGAGGTGGGAATATAGCAGATCACTGGTATAGTAATAATCTACTCTGCCTGAACAGAAACAAACCACAAAAACTGAACTTTTGCACAAATCACACACTCTCAAATGGTGGCACTGTTGAACTCCTTGAAATAACCTTGGACAATAATCTCAACTGGTCCGCACATATTGGTCCGCGTATGTTCTGCGTCAACTCAAAAACTTTGCAAACATAGAAACCTTATTGATCGCCTTTTATGGACTCATACAATCCCATTTGAATCACGGTATCATTTTATGGGGTAATACTTCAAACTCAAAAAAAGTCTTCATTATTCAAAAGAGGGCTATAAACTAATGCAAGTCGTAGGGATCACTGCCGGCCATTGTTTGTCGAGTATGGAATAATGTCTGTACCTTCCCTATACATACACCACTCACTACTACATACAGGCTGATTCACGGTGGATGGCACATTAGACGTTTCTGGTGAACCAGAAACGTCTAATGTTTAAACGTTTGTTATTTGTAAAACAGATAAATTGTTCACGATAATGAATGATTGAATAAAATTGAACCAAAATATTTGATAACATTGCATTTCTGTTTTATTTGTTCGCCTCAAAATTGTATCGCTACCTTCCTTATACATATATGAGACATCTCGAAGTGCCTCTTTGTACACTCCTTTCAGCTTCCATTCGCTCGACTCTGTTTTCTCAGAAGTGCTCTGATAAATATCATCACTATTTTCATTTTTTAGATCAGAATGATCATAAATATACTCAACGTTTTCTATTAACTTCGCTAAACTGTTTGTGAGCGATATTGGTCTATTGTTTTAAGGGTCGTTTATATTTCCGCCCTTATGTATAGGAATAATAACTGAATTTTTAATAAATGGAGGAACTATCCCAGTTTTGAATGAGTGGTTGATTAGCACTATTAGAGAATCTAAGGCTGAATCTGGCAAATATCTCATTGAGATATCATCAATTCCCGATGAAAGATTGATGTCGTCCTAGTAAAACTCTTCTGTTATGCAGGTAATCTAAGGCAGAGTGAGGTACCGAAATTGAGTTAATTATCTCACGTGCTATGTTGCAGTTATAAGTATTTAGGTCGTTGGCGTCTATTGAAATTTCTTGATACTTTTTGTATTTACCCCTCAATTTATTGATCACTTTCCAGCATTCTTTATTCATATTATTTNCTGCCGAGTCGGCTCTAAAACACGATTTATTTGTTTTTCATGCTCCTTCGCATTCGACGCCCACATATGGATGATGTGTCAACGAATTTCGGTCCTTTTACGGCGGTTTTTTGACACGAGGCACGACAGACAGCTATTTAGACGTGACACTACAATTTGTAAACATGTCTGACACTTTCGCATTAACGGGGGTTACTGAAATGTTGCGGGTGTTGAGGAATTCGAGCTATTCTAGAAGTTTAATAACAGAATGGAGTGGCAATGTGTATTTTGGAAACCGGTTGACTAATTAGGGTAGATTTGTTATACACGGAGGTCTTTAGTTGACAGGTATAGTCGGAGTAAACGATATTGTGCACACTTAAAGTTGGTGGCACTCTCAAAGGCAAAAAAAAATACATAAAAATGAACCGGCTCCGAATTGGATAATTTTCACTAACCGAGTTTTTTGATTGGCTGAGAAGTCATGTTACGGTGACGAATAGAAATCGGGGAATGCGGGGACGATGATCGCCGTCGTGTTTAGTTCAGGAACTAAACGATTTGAGTATTGAAATTCTATATTGGTGCAGTTATGATAAAATAAAATGTTTGTTATTTGAACGCAAGACGCGATGTGATACATGATTACCAAAACCTTTAGATGTGCATCTGATAAAATCATTGGATAAGACAATATACAACTGTTTCAAAAGCAATTCGATTCCAACAACTGAAATCAGAAGGAAAAAAATGAATACTTCCGGCTATAACGTGAGCTGCTGTGACAAAACTCTTCAGAATTGGATAAAGAAACTAGGATTTAGATTTAAAATAATAAACAAACGTCAAGCAGTTATGGAAAGCAGAAGAATAGTGGAATTGCGTAACAAATACTAGAACAAAAACTAAATATATACGAATGGGTGGACTAAAGGTTCCAGAATGTGTACGCCTAACATGCCTGCAAACAAAGGATCGTGACTGATCATTGTGCATTGCAGAGAAAGTAGAGGATGGGTCCCAAATTCTTTGAAGTTATGTGGAAAAAAACTTGAGGTCTGCAATGTTGACTATCATGAAAACATGAAAGCTAATATTTTCGAAAAATGGTTTGAAAACACATTGATCGTACATTTGGATCAAGATCACTCTGTCAAGATGGTTGTTCTGATTATTGGAGTCCTTGGTGGAATGATGCCCTCTCTAGTCTCTAATCTTAAAATCATACCAGCTTGTCGCACTAAGGCAGAAATCTCAGCCACACAGATGCAGAAGGCATCACTGCGCTTGCTCAGGCCACATGATTCTCAGACCCAATGATCATTTACCCCACGGTGTGGGAAGTGGTCATTGGTTGATAATGCTGGCGCGCCCTCCCGAATGTATCGGGGTTTCGAGGGATAGGGCCTGACTAGCGAACACTACGGCAAAAAATAAAAAAGTATAATACTAAACTGTGTGTTTACTCATGCACGCACGTAAGAAGTTATACTTCTTTGACGTCGTTACACGATGAACATTTTTCTAGGAATCTTTTTAAAAATTTCACACCTCACCTTAACATACGTTTGTTGAAAAAACGACTTTAACAAAAAAAGGTTTTTAATACATTTAAAGTTCTACTATAAGGCATTATCAAGTTGAATTCAGTTTATTTCAATATCATAAAATATTCTACCCACCGTATGTATACTATATTTTTTCAGACACTGAGCACANAGTTTATTTCAATATCATAAAATATTCAACCCACCGTGTGTATACTAGATTTTTTAAGACCGTGAGCACACTGGATCTATTAGGAAAATAGACTTTATAAAATGCTCGCTACATGGCTAAGAAGTAATGACAGTCAAAAGTTTGATAGGAATTAAAGAAAATTCGAATAGCAGGTAAAAACTTTGGGTGACAGCATTGCCTCATGCAAGACAGCTGCGCCTCCGGACGAAGCTTCTGTTCACTATGGACAGGCCAAATGCGCTCTAATGAGAAACAATGGCCATACAAATTAAAGAAGAAGAAGAAGCTAACTGCAGGGTGTTGGTTTTTCGTGACGGTGTGTGCGCGCATAAATTAACTCTTTTTTCTCTAACGTGCCAAAAGAAGTATAACTTCAATAATAAATCGGCTTTATTGATAATACATAAAAAATACAAATATAAGAGATTATGGTACTCATTGGCGAAGTCTAACTCAGAGCTTCTCAAACTAAATCAACAAGCACCATTTGATGATAAATGCAAACATAAACTTAACGGGAATTCTACCATGACAAGAGAAAGATTAATGTACGTATTGATTGGTTACTATTCTCTGAAAAGTCAGATTGAGTGGCGCATTTGCTTTTTCAGCTGCAGGAAAATCCAGAAAAACCTGCAGCACCACATCATCTGAAGATCTTGATCTGCCAATATCCTCTCTCTCATGAAACAAAATGTAGGGTGTCTCTAGAGGCTCCACTAAATTCACTGCATCTCCAGAACACTTCGTGGTACGACAATCGTCAAACTTAAACCAGTCCGTTTCGTCTCTGACCAAGGCGTAATAATGACCAAATTCAACGGCAGAACCATAGCGAACAATGACTGCATTAATAGTTGTCTGCTAGATTGAAGTGTTCATCTATTTCGAACCTTCGTAAGAGTTTGGTGGTTCCGTCAGAGGTTGAGTCATGTTTGAAGATGACCAGTGTTATTATTAGATTGACTGGTGCCTCAGATATACTTGTTTTCTTATAAAAGTCAGTTAGTTTGACGCATGTTTTGCAATTCAGTTCGATCATCACCTTATTTATTATTGATTCGTCCAATAAGCAAAAATTGAGATTACTGACTACAATGGACATAATTTTCATAGTTGTATTTGAATTTTCTGTGCAGTGCGATGTCGTGGCATAGTTGATTTGTTTTCATTTCTGATATTCATTGAGTGGATATCTTCACGCAAAATTAGTTTATGTTTCAAAAGGCAGTAGTTGACGACAGGGCTTATACTTGATAATTACCTGCCTATTTATTTGGCCCACCAAGTCCTGATTACTATAAATGAGAGAATAGTTGAAAAACGGAATGAAAAGAAATTATCTGGACTTCTGGACTCAACTCTAAAAGAAACAATTCTTCCTCAAATTGGCCCCCTACCCCACATGACTGAAAACTTTTCAATAAATAAGCTCAGGCAATTGAATAAGAATAACCCTGAACACGCGTATGTCACAAACACATTCAACAACCAGTTTGCACCCTTCATAATAATGAATTGAAAATAGGAAATAATCGTCTTCCGGTGACCCATAAAATTTTATAGCTCGTACACGTTTTTTCCGCAGCATGTTTGTCCAACTGTGTAATCGTTGAACATTCTGCCGAATCTTTTCCAGAACTCAGATGGATTGTTGTGGGGAAACATAAGGCGTTAGGTCATCTGTCACCTAGGGGAGAGTTATCGAGGAAATGTGCCGAGTTTTCCCTTCTAAATATACTGTTTTAGTGGAAATTCGTGATCTCACATTTCATTCAATTAAACATAGTGGTTCATTTTTTTATATGCATCGAAGTCGTATGTGTCCGTTGTTTGCATTACATACTTGCTTCGCGAAATTGTTATGTTGAATTGAATAACGATTTCACGTGTCTCAAGTTTTCCAAGCAGTTCAGTTTCGTTTATTTGTAATATAATGTAATTTTAATTAATAAATGGCAAAAATCACAAATACATGAAGTTCCCCGATTATTTTTTAACCTATACCTTTCTCAATCTGGAAAATAATAAATCTAGATCGGCAGAGGACCTGTTCAGGTGTAATAAAAAGCAAATTGAGTTCTCCCCGAAAAATTACTGAGTTCATTAACTATATGAATAAATTTTTCAAAAGTATCGTGAATATACTTAACTATTTTTACCTGAAAATAAACAGATTCAATTATGGCGAATTATTCAATTCAGTTTGATCGTTCATAAGATATCGAGCGTTTTTTAATTTGTTTATTTCCATACCCTCTAACAGGTTAGGTTTCAAACCTTACCTCTGTAAATGGAGGGGCTTGAATTCATGGTTGAACTCATATCCCTCTGTGATTAAATGAGTGGCATATGTGGAATTTATTTTTCGATTCTGGAAATTATTTTTGTGTTCCTTTATGCGGGCTCTGAACGTTCTTCTAGTTTGACCTATATAAAAGATCGAACATGACCCACATGATGATTCAAACACTCCCGATTTTTCTGAAACTGAACGTTTATTATTGTTATTCTTAATGTGCATACCTTAGTTCAATGGCTAGCCATTTAAATTACTGGGTTAATTTTTTTGAGATTTCGGGACATTTTTAAAATCAAATAGATTGGACTCAGTGACTACAGAAACATAAACAATTATTGTTCAAATATCTTCGTCCTCATCGTCAATTTCAACCTCTATATTACCATTATGAATGTGAATCTATTACGAATTGACAAACTGAACACAAATGATTTATTGAAACTTCTACACATGGATCGTTATAATACCATCATATATATTTAATATGTTATGAAAAGAACATATATGCTTTCGGAATGTTTTCCCCATTTGATTAACCGACACGAGGCCTCATTTTGTACGTTCAAAGACCAGTAAATCTTTTATGATGATGTTCCATATTCACTCATCTATTGTTGGCCAACATACCCTTAGTATTCCAGCTGTAGAAACGCCCAGGTATTGTTAGACGTTTGGGCGTTTTAGTGTTGAAGATCAAAGTAGGCTGATTATGAAAAGCTGCAAATTCTAATGACGGTGTAGGGTTTCTTCTAAGAATCCTCTACCCGATTGAATGATATACAGGGTGGCCACTTTGGCTTGATCATTACTTGAAATTTGAGCACGAGTAACGTTGAGGTATTCTGAATAGAGTTTTATTTAAAATGCAATGTTTTCTTTCTGGACACTTTGAACACAATAGTAGGTACCTTTTCATGACAACAAAATCCGAATGGGAAACATAAGAAAATTACTCTTTTCAATATATGTAGTGACCTGTTCAAAGGCTACTCATTACAAGCAACTGTATTCCATAGTAAATAATTAATCGCATATATATTGAAAATCTGTTAGCGCTTCACCGTTGAAAGTTCCATTTTACTGTCAGAAAATGGCCATAGAAGTTGTACGATGTGGGAAAACCTCATTGGAAATATTTGTTTTTTGTAATATCAGTACATTTAGGTGCTTGGTAGTTTTTGGAAATGAACCGCGGTACATAGAGAAAGTAAAAATGGATCTCATTGGAGTGATTATCAGGGCCGTAATGATAATAATTCATTTGACGATCATCAAGTTTTCGAAACTCTCGGCAATATCGAATAAAACTTCGATTTTACGATATTATACGAATATTACCGATCAAAAATGTTTTATGAAAAGTCAAATTTCAGATTCGAAGGTCTCCCAAGTCTGACGATATCCTGCATGAAAATTCTATGAAAATATTCAATTTCTATGCAAATAAAAAAGATACAGTGATAATAGAGTAGAAACTTTCGATCCTAACCTAACCTATCCTAACCTAACCTAACCTAACCTAACATAACCTAACCTAACCAACAATGTAGCTGGATTTTGAGATTTTTTTGACAAACAATTTTTTTATCTTACATAAAATATAACTTTTTGAAATAAAACGTGTCCTATGTTACTTTTAATACTTCCAAAAACATGTGTACAAAATTTGATGATGATCGGTTGAGTAGTTTTCGCGTGAAACCGTAACAAATTTACATTCGCATTTATAATATTAGTAGGGATGTAAATTTTGATTCTACTTGTCTAAACATTTTGAATTTACAGGAATAAAAGCTTTTAGCGTTTTACTTCTGCATCCTCATACAAACAGTGTGGAAAACTTTCTTTCCCAGAAATTGATCTCTCCTAAAAATGAACCTTTTCCGTTTCTCAATTTCCATGATTTTTNAGATATAACAGAGGACTTAAAACAGAACCCTAGGGAAACCCTATATCATTTATTGTTTTCAGCGAAGTATAATCATGAACCACTCCACTGAAACCGTACAATTCTATTTTTATTAAAATAATTTCATGTTTTTTGGGAAGGCTTTTTTTTCCAGTTTGTATCTGAAAATAACTTCTTTACCTCTTTTTTGTAAAGAGTTCATTTTGAACTTAACTGGTTTCTTCGTTCCTTTGAAAGTTCCTCAAAATTTTTGTATAAACCTTTCTTTCCCAAAAACTAGTCTATTTTATTGTTCTTGAAATATTGTTATCAATAGTATGATTGAGAGTTTGTGGAAAAAACTTATAAACATTCCATTAGAGTATCAATAAAAACCAACCGAGAACCAAAATAAACTATTCAATACTGTGCAGTGTGGGTATATAAGAAACTCAAAGTGAAAATATTGCAAGGAGTTTTATGTTCGACTTTTGAAAAATATCCTATTGGTTAATTTTATTAGTTAGGACTTCCATTGTCTAATATGATACGTTTTGAAATAACTAATATCGGTTGTTGAAACAAACGAAATTACTATGTCCATGAGAGATAAAAAAAGTGGTGAGCATTTAGAACCTATTGTTAAAAAAATAGCTGTTTTTCAGTCAAACGTATTTCAAACTCATGATCTCAAAAGATAATTTGGAATTAATTAAAAATGTCTCTTCGAATCCTCAACAACTACTTTTTCGATGACGCAATTGCTATTGAAAAATATCAAACATGAATTGTTTTCGAGGCCAGCTAGAATAACAAATGCCCCCTCAAAACTAAATTTACAACCGGCATTAGACCGAAAGACTAGCACCCCTGTAGCATTACACCTACTACCAACGAACAATAGTTTCTCTAATTGAAGCAGAGCAGCTGATTCTGACCGGTGTGTAGTCATCAACGTTGGCCATATGTTTCCGAAAATGTCTGCCGACGTTCGGTAACTATTTAATTTTCATGCCATTCGAATTGACTTCGTTTATACTATATATGCATATACTATATATGTAGTTTTTTTATCAATAGCTTCATCAATACGTGTTATCAATGAATGAGTAGCATCTTCTGTTGATAACCCCTCTCTGAAACCGTATTGACGGTTTTAGAAATCATAATATGTCGGTTCAAAAACTCGTAATTCTACTTTTCAGCATGTTTTCAATTACAATGATATAGACCTGTAATAATTTATATCTGTTTTATTACCTGAGTTGTGTAATGGTTTGATGAGACAAATTTCAATGAGATGAGGATTCTGTTTTCAACCCATCCATTCTAAGGGATTTTAAACCTTTACACTATTCAGAATATCTAAAAATAATGTGATTATTATTCGTATTACTGACAAATAAAACGCATTAACAAAAATGAGCTATCTGAAATTGTGTTTCATAATATAATTTCAAAGCATTTTACGACTGTAGTGAATAGATTTTCATTGTTTCATTTCATTTATCGCTTTTCTGTCAGTAAAAAACTTGTTTTTGTATTTTATAACTGAATGCATTTTTGCAACATGTAGATAAACCATTACGAAATTATTGTTTATGTAGGAGAATGTAGGTCAACTGTTACAAAAAACAGGAAATACTAAATTTTATTACTTACTAATGAATTCTTTTAATGATTTCCCATTTCATGAATAACAATGAATAATGAGAAGTTGGTTAGATATCTGACATTTTCAAATCAGGAGGTCACCCATAAAATAAATAAATTCAGCACAAAAACTTATTTCAACTTTTAACAAAATACTGTTTCCTTTTATTATGAAAAGTGAAGTTATTACCACAATCAGTGAATGTATATATGAAGAAGGGATGATTCAATGCAATATTTATATATTTCATTATCATGATTTTTTTCGAATGAACTACTTGTGAGGCATTATTTTTGAGTGGTTTGAAATATGTAGATATTATCTTAGCTTTTTTGCAAAAAAAAACTAATAAGCTTTTTTTTATTTAAGCTGTTTCCTGAGAATTTAGAGTCATGTATTCTGAAAATAATAATAATATAATATTCATTTGTAGTTTCTTATTACATATAAATACATTTATTATTCAAACTATAAAACTAATGAAAAATCTACAAATGAGGCTAGAAACAACATGTACCGAAAGGATACTGTTGATTTTAGTTCTAGCCTTGAAGAAAACAAGAGAAAAAACAAAAAGAAACAGTGAAAAAAAGAGAAGGAGAGAAGGAGAGAAGGAAGAGGGATAGAAAACATGTTAAATGTTCATACTGAAAATTTTTCACATAAATATATGAAATTTCTGATTGAGCAGCGATAAGATATTTTTTGTAACATCACTTAAATAAGGAAACTTTACTGACTTTACATTTTTGTGTAATATTATTACACGAACTGTATATGTTATAACTGAAGGATCGTTGATATAGAGTGGTCCGATGGATGATCGATTATAACTTATTGTTATATCCATCAAAACAAACTTCAATGTCGGTGCAATGCTTATAAATATACCAAGGAATTTTTCAGAAACTACGCAATACTGAATGTTTTGTATAAAAAACATACACTTTGTTTAATCAATTTGAATAATTTTGTCCCTACTAAAAAAGGTTCCTGATTTCAAGTGATTTGAAAAACAAAAATTTGAAAAAAGATCAAATTTGAAGCTGTTTTGAGACATTTCACAGAAATCCTCAAGTTTGGATTTTCAAACTAATTTTGTTGAGTTTATATTATCCTTTAGGTTTTCTCGACATAAATTCAACATACACCAAGTTCAATCGATCAAAATGTCTACAATCACATAATTTTCAAAATTTTGCTTGTAATAAGAGAAAGAGAGAAAAATATTCTTTATTGTCTGAAAGACAAAATTATTATTGACAAAGCCTATCCTATGTCAGTAGTTGAAAAAATAGACACAAAAAACACATCAATCGAAAGATAAATAATTGAAAATCATTTAAAACGAGACCTAACAAAACATAAATTAGTCCGAAAATAATAAACAAAGATACATCATATCAAATGCTACATTAGACCAGGGTAATTAGTAATTACACTAACACAAAATGACTTTAGTGTTGCAATTTAATTCGATTTGAAATGATTCATTTAAAAAGTCAGCAACAAAATAGTATTGTTTCTCACTGAGTAAAGTTTTTTGTGCTTTTTTAAAGATTGTTGAGCTTATAATTTTCCTTATCTCCAGTGGTAGATTATTATATATTTTATATTCATTGTATATAAGAGAGTCTTTGAGGGAGAGTTATCGAGGAAATGTGCCGAGTTTTCCCTTCTAAATATACTGTTTTAGTGGAAATTCGTGATCTCACATTTCATTCAATTAAACATAGTGGTTCATTTTTTTATATGCATCGAAGTCGTATGTGTCCGTTGTTTGCATTACATACTTGCTTCGCGAAATTGTTATGTTGAATTGAATAACGATTTCACGTGTCTCAAGTTTTCCAAGCAGTTCAGTTTCGTTTATTTGTAATATAATGTAATTTTAATTAATAAATGGCAAAAATCACAAATACATGAAGTTCCCCGATTANAATGTTTTTTTGTACGCGACTTGTGGTTGCTTTTTCAATTTCCTGGGGATCCAGATCTTCAATACTCCGCACTATTCGCCGTCGCAATTCTTGTTTGGTAGGCACTGGAGTACTGTATACCATTTCTTTTAAAACACCCCATAAAAAAAGTCAAGTGGCGTGAGATCGGGTGATCTCGGTGGCCAATCCCACGGCCCTAAACGCCTAAACCAACGTTCGTCGAAGAGTTCGTCAAGTTTCCTGGAAACTTCCTGGGTGGAATGAGCTGGCGCTTCGTCCAGTTGAAACAACGAATTCCTATATTCCTCTAAAGTCAAATTTTCAAGAAAATCGGTTACAGTCGTCCATAATATTTAGAGATACATTACGTGTATTTTTTATGGTAAGTAAAGCATATGGTTCTGTCTGGTATTGTGACAACTTGTTTCGGGATTATACATGCTAGTTTTATTTTTATGAATTGAGCATACTGTTTCCATTATGTATAAACAGGTGACAGTTAACATCCACTGGATACTTTTTTACTCAAATGGGGCACATGTTCTTTAAAATTCAATTTATTGTCTATGTAAATGCCTAGGAATTTAGTTTGCTGTTTGTTTTCTATGTAGTGGTTATCCAAATCTAAATCGTCTAGTATACATTTGAAAGTAAATAGTTTTGTTTCGTTTAGGTTGAAGCACAAGAAGTTTGCGTTAAACCAGGCTTGAATTTNGCATGGGATGACGGAAGAACTGGGAGTCAGTTTCCATGCGATTTTTGATAGTTTGAAAGATCGAAAAGCTCGAGAAGTGAGCGTCTCACGACTTTAATGGTCTACAGAAATTGTCACGTTTCTAGATCTGTTTTCTTAGCTGTTACGCAACCAAAACCACTCTTTTTTGGATGGGATCGACACATGTGATAAAAAATAAATTCCCTACGACAACAGGAGAGATTCAAGACAGTGGTTGGACAGCGATGAGCCATTCATAAACTCAGACACTTTCCAAAGGTAAAAAAACACCAAGGTTTCTGTTTGGTGATCAGCGGCTGGTCAACAGAAGATGTCCGATTCAGCTCCACGAAACGGATATAATTTTTTAAACAACCAATACGTCCAACAAGAAACCGGTACAAACTAGTGCAGGGAACAACATTATTAGAATGGCACTCATGAAAAGATGGAAAAACGCAATAAGCATCTGAGGCAACTGTTTTTTCCGGAGAATTGGAAGAAATGGATGAGTTACATGGCTACCAGGAAGAGAAAAAAGTCCAGGCTAGGTTAACCTTATTGTGAGAACCTAATTCATTGAGATCACTGGGGTAGGTCCCTACAAATTACGACAAGGGGCTGACATTATGCATTCAACTGTCAACTACGAACTGCCTCATATTGTACTTTTCCTGAGTGGAGAGGACTGGACCCTCCAGGAGGAGGAACTTTTTAAGAGCAGATAGAATCTAAGCTATTGAATTGTTTGCGGAGAAATTGGTAGAATCCAACCTCACACACAAGTCACAAGCTCTTGGCTCCTACCGAGCAACGTCTAAGTTGGTAGAAAATTGTCAAAAACGACTCTCACCAATAGAAAGACTCAACAAATTGACTCTTGTCTGGATTCCTGGTCACACTGGCCTGCAATGCAATGAGGCTGCTGACTCCCTTGCAAAGGAGGGTGTTGCAAGCAGCTTCATCGGACCAGAACCTGTCATTGGCATCGCTTTAGGCTTTGCCAAACAAACTTTGCACACCTGGATGACAAGAAGATTTAAAGACTTCTGGCAAAGTCTTCCAGCATTGGCTCTATCCAAGACGTTCATTCACCCTTCGAAACTTGAAATCAAACAGTTGTTGAACTAAGATGTCTAACAGGCCTCGTTACAGGTGACTATCGTCTGAATCATCATATGCAGAGACTCGGACTGTCGGAAAACAGTGTGTGTCGTCTCTGTTTGAAAACTGATGAAACAGCAGAGCATATGCATTGTGCCTGCCCCGCTATGAATCGAATTAGGTTTTCAGAGTTTGGTAGAGCCACACTTCTACAATCTGAACTGAAAGATCACTCATCATATAAACTAATCGGGGCTTCTTAACGAAGTTTGAATCATTGTGAGCCTCAATAAACCCTTGCGGGTTGCGGTGAAGTGTCGAATAGGCCCACTCACGTTTGACCCAACCTAACCTACATGGCTCCCAGGAAGAGAAAAATGTCCAGGCTAAGTTAACCTTATCGTGAGAACCTAACGGACTGAGATCGTTAGGGTAGCTTCCTACAAATCACGAAAAGACTTGATAGAAGCTGATTCTGTCTGAATATTTCACTTACCCAGTGTTCAATAGCAGAATCTTATCGATAACTTTTTCAATGTCCCTATTCACAGATTTAAGGGAACAGAGGGGGTCATTTCCACTCTTCAATTGAATTTTGTTGCTGTATCAGCACAAACTATTTTTATTTTGAAATATGGACTCATATAGAAATAACCCTCAGAAAACAATGAAAAAGTGAATTTTTGCCAATTCTTTTGCGGGATAACAAATTACTTCATTCTTATTTCACTCGTCTGTAACGAATTCAGAATTCTTGTATTCGATTTGCATATGGGATTCAAAAATTTGATCACATTAGTGGCAAGTTTGCAGATTCCGGATCGGTAAACCTCGAAAAGATGCGTAAACTTCATATCCTCACTCTTATTTATAAAGTTTCGATTACTGGTTATTCCACGTATCTAATCAAAAGGCTAATAACAATGCGTACCCTGAATCTAGTGAATACCAGGAAATACAATCTACTTGTTGTACCTAAACACTCTACTGCTCTATTTACACGAAGTTCCCCTTACGTCTCTACCACATAAATTTTTTTTCCCTTGTCAATAAATTCTGGGATTATCCTCTGTATAACTCCCAAAAGAAATTGAGAATGAGGCTCCGCCTACTTTAGTACTTGGTTAAAAGTCCGGCTATTACGAATATATGATTTTTTTAAGTTGTTAGTAAGTTAATACCTCGTTAATCTTTATCTCGCACAGAAAAACAGATTTTTTTTAAGAGACAGATGACAAAATACCTATTTATGTTCAATATATTAAACAAATCTGCTATAGTCAGTATTGTCATATTTTTTGTAAATATTTTTTGCAGTAATAAATGTAACATCTAGCCATTATTCCGCTGAGAATTGTAACATTATCAAATCACAACACAACAAAAAAATATTTTTTGAATGTTTCCTACACTGAATTAGTCAATTTCTACTAATTTTGGGGTGATAAAAATGAAAATAACAATGAAAAATTTTTATTAGCTCTGGTTTTTGAGATACACAGTACTTAATCTTAAAGAGTAGTTATACTATACGTGAAAAGTGAAAGTACATAAAACAATATTGTTATGTTTCTTTTAGAATATTTTTAATACAAAATTAATAAAAAAAACATTATTCTTAGTGTTTTGACAAATAAAAGAAGTTTGTACCACCAAATTTCAATTAAGTCCATCCGATTCATTGTAAGATCGCTGTCGTTTAGCTTGTCTTTTATAAAACACTTCTGGAGCATCCCTACACACAGAC
>NW_019294668.1:10727-23122 GCF_000500325.1 Leptinotarsa decemlineata | reverse complement strand
TTTTTCAATGCCATGGGAGTCGAGTGATACATCATTTGAAAGGTCTTGTGTCCTTCCATTACCTTTCGAAAGCGTTCCATACGTTATTCGAGATGTCCGGAGTCAGGGGGTGCACCATCCTGCTGGAATGTTATTTCATTTTTTACTAAATTGTCATCATTTTCTAAAATTTGTATGATAATAGGATCTACCCAGTCTTGTAATAGATTTGGGTATTTGTCTCCATTGAGATTAACTTCAATTACCAAAACATTCAATTTTTGTGGAGTTTATGAATTTTTCTCCGTCACCAAATATGGATTCACTTCGCTCCATCGACGACAACTATGTCTATTCACTTCACCAGTCAATATGAAAGAACTTTCCGTCTGGAAAACTTGTATTGCATAATCGGTTTGGATTATTGATCAATTTCTCTCTAAACACCACACAAAACTGAAGTCGACGACCAGGATCATCTTTGTTTAATTCCTGATATAGCCTTATTTTGGAAGGATCGAATTTGTAGGCTTTCAAAATCCAAAAAACACTATTAGCTGATTCACCACATGCTCTAGCTACTTGTCTGATAGATTGTCAATTATCCATTTGTACATGTCCTAAAACTGCAACTTCAACTCCGTCATTTCTGACTGGACAAGATACTTCATGTTTTCTGTTGTGAACAGAACCTAATGGCTCACGTTGTGGTCTGGTGAGTGAGCCAATCCTGGAAGATTCTGCAAGAAGTCCCTAAATGTTCTTGCCATTCAGGTGTTCAATGTTTGTTTGGCAAAGCCTAAAGCGATGCCAATGACAGTTTCTGGTCCGATGAAGCTGCTTACAACAACCTCCTCTGCAAGGGAGTCAGCAGCCTTATTGCCTTCCAGGCCAGTATGGCTAGGAATCTAGACCAGAGACAATCTGTTGAGGAGAGGAGAGTCGTTTTTGGCAATTTGCTACCAATTTATACGTTGCTCCGAGAATATTTTCATTGACTTATGAATGAGGTTGGATTCTTCAAATCTCCCCTCACACAATTCATTAGCGTAAATTTCCGCTTGAAATACAGTAGCATAGGTTCCTAGACAGGTAGATATCTCTGTCCTGGGTCTGCGTCTGAAAACACCTGCACCAGAACTGGAAGGTGTTTTTGATCCATCTGTGAACCAACAACTATCTGCTCTGAATCTCATTGGGTAACGGTGATAGAAAAAAGTGGTATTGCTCCAAATGGCAGATACTGGTCATACCGCTAAACTTCCAGATACTTTCAAAAATCCGGAAGTGTCAGAGTGTTGCATAGGAATAATAAATAATGTTGTCCAATATGTTGAAAATATTCCCCTTCAAATTAGAATATTTAATACTTCAGACATCTTTCGTGTATGACTTTCAGATTATTTTCTCTTGACTATAGGAGAGTTTTGAACACATGAAACTCATTGAAAATCATTTTGCGTTCACAAGTGGAGACGTAACATCTTCGTGATTGTTGAACATTGAGAACAACCATCTTAGATAGACAAGGGTCCACAATCCCACACAACCCCAATACACTTTTTAACATAAATCATATTATTATTATTTACATTACAATTAATGATATTACTCTCATGAATTAATGATACAATTCAGGCTACCGTAAAACTCAAACGAATTCATCAAATCCATTTCAACAATGATCAATTATTCAGGTCAGCCTACTCATTAGGGGAATATATTTCAGTAAAAACTGATTGTTGAAGTTATGAGGGCGTTGATATAATTTCCACATGAAATATCCGCAGAGCTAGCGATTTTATTTCGTATTTGATGGAATTGGCCAATACTTGATGAAAATCCATAACTAACATATTTGAAAAACACTTTATTATTTACAATGAAGTGTATTGTTTACAATAAAGTGTTTTTTGGGTACCCTTGAATATATTTCAATTTTGTAGCCAAGAATGATACCTTCAACTCGGCTTAGGAGTTTCAATTCAGAGTTATCAGTAATAAAGATGACGCTCCTGTTCTAAAAAGTTTTTTTGTGGCAACAATTTGATATGAAAATGATTATTGTGCTCATTTTTATCATTTGAGCTTTTTTGTGAAGCGACCTGTTTCATTGATATACAGTAGTAGAAGTATTTTCCTAAAATTCCAATTTAGTTTTAACGAAAAAGATTTTCACCCTGATACAGAAGATTCCTCGGTATTCTTAGGGTGAAAGTATTTTTTGAAAAACATCATTTTGAAATGCAAGATGTTGAAGTTCAACCATTGGAATTGTTTTTCATCTAGAATTCTTGAAAATTGTTTTTTCTTCATATCTGAAATCTACATCATCTTAGCAAAACTGGAAAGGAACTCTGAAAATGTAAAAAATACTACCAACCAGTTGCCTAGAACATTGAGGTATACATGGGATTCACTAGTCGTACTTTATCCACTGTTGGATCTTAGAAACATGTCACTTTTGAAAAAAATACTACTTTTTGTACAACTGTCATTAAAAGTGACATTTTTATTGGTTGTTAAGGTATTAAAAGATGATGTTTACAAAGTAGCGGGTTGAAATAATTTCTAACACTAGTGTTGGAAGTATTTTCAACACGATTTTTTTCGACCAAATAGCAACGAAGAAAACATCATTATAAATTTTCAAGGAAGTTTTATTATGAACAATTAGAAAGATGTTAGCTGATGTTGGGATTATTCTTTTAGCCTTTTTATAAGAAATAGATTCATCGATGTAACCCTCAACTGCTGTTGTAGACTTTCATCCTCCGTGCTTCTTAATATCCGTTATATTTGCTCCTGATTGTGCTAGCAAAGAAGCAGAAGACCTTCTGAAACAGTGACCTGTATATTCCTTTGGTTCTGGGAGTTTCAGGAACTCAGCAATGGTAGAGGGCATTTTCTCAAATATTTTCATACCACTGGGTTGGCATTGCATTTACAATTTGAGTATTTCAGAAGAAAAACGTTGATGATTGACATCAGAAGGGCGTAATACGTATTTATTAAAATATTCGATGTTTTTCCCAACAATGCGAAAAGAACGAGCTATTTTCGGTTTTAATTGGAATTTGAACAATCGATGATTGATACATCAATTTAATGTCTTCTATCAATAGATGGCTTAGCTCTTCACGCCGGCATGTTCCATACATTCCGAAAATAATAGCAACTTTTATCATAAAATATTTTTCATCTGGCGCCTCATTTATAAACCTCTTGACTTGTTCAAACGAAGGATTTTTTGATTTTTTGGGCCTATAACTTTCATTTTTCCTGAACCAACTACTTCTTTCTCAGACACTGGAGTTCTTCAAACCAGCAACATGGATTTCTCCGTGGGTGATCCACTATTTCGCATTCACTGTCAACCATTGGTCGTCCTATCAATGTTGTCCTATGTTGTTTAATAAAGTTCTATATGAAAGACTACTATATAAACTACATCATTTTAGTTTCACTGAACCCCGCTACGATGAATTCGAGATTTTTCATCAAAAAGAACAGATGACCAACTTTTGAAACCATATCCAGCAGTAAGTGATGTTCCGCACAAATCTGTAATTGTCCCACTGCTTCTCAATATGTTCGTGATCAATTTAGTAAGTGAATTCAAAACCAACGTCTCTCTTTGCTGATGATACAAAATTGTATGCAAACCTGGATAGAAAAGTAATGGCCAATGTTCTTCAGCGAATAGAAAAGTGGAATCAACGGTCGCTTCTGGATCTGAATGATCAAACGTTCACTGTTTTTCATTTTGGTTCTGATTATCCAGAAAAGCAGTATTTCATCGAGAGCATACTACTGAAACTCGTAAAGCATCAAAAAGACCTCGATGTTATGATAAATCATGATGTGAAAGGGAAACCCCGATTGGAAAAACTTTAGAAAAGTCAAGCGTATCTTTTACATGTTTCTTCAGAAACTATGTCTTCAAAATATAAATTAAACCAATACCCATGAATGCTGTACATTCACTTTGCCAGATACATACGAGTAAATGCTCTTGAGCAAACCCAAAGGCCTATCACCAAGTTGTTCCCACAAATCCATGATCTACCGAAAATCGTCGCCTTAAATTTTTTGAATTAACCTCGCTATCCGATTGTCCATTACGAGCTGACCATATTGAAACATTCAATATCCTTCACGGATACTACTCAGTGGATTTGTTTCATTTTCCGGGGTAATAATGGAATACTAAAATTTCATCCATTTGAAAAAATAAGTGAAAGTTTTCTGAAACTGTGCCGCCAATATTTTCTGTGCAATATATTTGAACGGCTATGCCGCTTGAAATTTATTGAATAATAGTGTTGTTGATAATGATAATGATAATACGACGTAGCCATTACCTTTTGAGTCAAAGCGTGCTACTGACCACCAAACAGCACTGTCTTGATAGAATACGAATGGGACCACGTGACTGTTGCGCGACAATTGGGCTCAGGGGTGAAGCCCTAAGAAGGCCTGAGCGACGAGAAGTCCCAAGGGGGCCCAAGTCAACGCTCTTATCTTTGAATCTTTCAGATACTCATTTCATCTTTCCCTACATCGGTTACGTTACACGCGTGTTTCTCCTACTCTCTCTCTGAATCACTTACCAACGACGCGCGACCTTGAAGTGAGTCAGAACCTGCTTTGTATCACTACTGCGGGTGTTCCACAAGTTTGCGATCGGAGATCGTAAACCAGAATGGACCTGCTCAAATATTATGCTAGCTATATTACTCTGGTGGTTGCTAGGAAGTCACTTGTGAAGCGAGCTAGAAGTATAGTGGAAAACCCCAGGTTCCGCGAGAAAACTTCTCCCAAAGTTAAACTCAAATCGTTGTTTTCCTTATAACCAAAACCGTTAGTCTTTAAATTTTTAAGGAAGCACAATTGGATATCGGGTTAAACATCGACTGACACAGGCTACATTACCAATACTTCGGGCGCCACCTCGATTATTGAGGAAGAAACGCTCTCATTCGGTGGCCAACACGATCCCCTGACCTCACGACCATAGATTCCTATCTTTCTATGTTGATTTGTTGAAGGAGAGGTCCATTTAGAGAAAAAAATAATGACACCAGGTGACACAAAGAATATATCCACAGAAAGTTTTCGTTCGATTACAAGAATTGTGTGGTACCATTTTGTTTCTACCATTATTGGATTGAAAAGTAGTTTCTGTTTTGATTTGTTTGATTTCAGAATTGATTTATTGTGTGCCGTTCAAAATAATATGTTGTACATCTTCTGAGAGTTTATAATATGTATAATTGTTCGTTTCAATAGTTTTTTCTATCATTGCCCAAAAAATTGTTATTGCTTTAAATTAACCAGGTTTCCATACCTTCTTCAAAAATAAGATATATTTTTGATTACTTCAACGTCAAGTCAAAACGTATATTTTCTGAAAGCTTACAATGTAGACTATTTTCAAACAATCGAACCAAAAGATCCCGATTTTTGTAAAAACTGAAAGAATAATCATTTATTCATTAAATTATGAACAGGTGGTGAACATAAATCTTTAAGTGACTTTTTCATTTCAAAACTCTAATAAATCATACGTTTCATAAACACTCTGTATGTGTAGTTATTTCTTTAACATATTTTTCAATATTGACATCCTTTCTTTCTGGAATAGGATAGCTATTATTGTCCACCCAGACATCGTTTACACACCTTGTATATAACGAATAGTGACATCTTTACTTCGACCCAAAAGTTGTTAATATATACAATATATCTGAATCAACACCAAGAAATTGATTTATAGTAACATTACACAGTAAAATTATTATGATTTTCGCAACAAAATCTGACGCTGAAACGAAATTTTCCGGTTGTTCCCAAGGGCTTTCCCTTCAGGTAGTTCCGCAATAAACGATGCTATACATCAGCACACATTCCAGATTTTATAGCCTTATATGCGACGTATTACCATCAGACACTTTTACGGCGAAATGTCTATATATACAGTTCACGTAGTTCCCTTCCTTCTTCTTCAAACTTTGTCGGTATATAAATGAAAACTTTGAACGAATTTCGGCAACACATACGTCCGGGTATTTTTTATTTTTTCTCCGAACATAATTTTATTTCCTATAATAGGATCATAATTTCAACACTACTATACGTAGAATATATTTTGTTTCGAAATTATCAAACTCCAATCAGTAGGTAATCTCATCTACACGCATTTATCATCTTCACCTGTAAGTATGTTTGTTTATTTGTTTGTAACTCCAGAATTATCGACAGAATTGCTTGATCTATACGCGGGCAGATGGCGCTGTACGTAACATCCTTGATATAATTCAAGCTCACTTTACATGTATTTCTTCATTTGGAAAGAGTATTTTTTATTTAACACGCGCGCCTGCTCCCTTATTTGTAACCCTCCTTTGTGCGCCTGCTGCCTTCCTTGGGCTTGGTATTCATTTTCGGTATCAAAACAAGTACTGTAGATTTAGGTAATTGATGAAATTTGCAGAATACTCATTCAGTGACCTCATTTCTGCGAAATTACTGGCGTTAAAGAAGAAAAAATATGAAATTAAATTAGAGTGTAAAATTCAATAACAATTCTTGATGAGTTTGATTTGAAATATACATGTTGCATTAACAATTTGTCGTTGGGCGATAATTACTTTCCTATACAAGATTGATGTAAAATTTTCCAAATGAAATTTATAGTGAGTCATGAAGCTATATTCAAAAATATACAAAGTATTCACTGGATGTGTCATTTTTTATCATTTTTTTTCAGTGGAGCACCCGATATATTTTAAGTTCATTGATTCACTTTGAATGGTTATTTGGCTTTGTGATTTAAAAGATAAGATAGGACAAATGTCAGAAAACGGGATAATTTTCACCAAGTATTTAATAATCTTCAATATTGAATGGGAAAATGTTTAACCAAATGTCGTTGAGAATGGTTTATTTTCATTTCTTGTTCATAATTTATCCTAGTGGTACTTTTTCATGCATGGGTTACCGAGACTTGAAAGTACTTTTCTGATTTGTTTGAAGGTGATTGACAATGTTTCATGATTAATTTCACTAGTTCGGACTTTCTAATATATAAAATGATTTGAAATCCCTGAAACAACTAAAAAAGAAATTAAAAATGAGTAGCTGAAAATAACAATTATATTAAGCAAAAAAACCTGAAATGAAATAATAGTGAAAGGAAATACAAGTAAAAGTAGAACAATTGAACAAAAAAATAAAAATTGAGAAATAAAAATGAAAATAAAATAAAAAGTTAAGAGAGTCCAAGCCAAGTTAGTTTACGACGTTTCGATGGTTGGTATCTAAAATCGTATTCGGGTGATGACTGAACTAGTTCCTTCGGGAGATGACTATTTATGGGTCGTTCAAGAACTTTCACTTATCCCCCGGATACCTTGTGAGTGCGGAAAATCCTATATTGGTGAAACTAAGAGGCCATTGAATGTTCGCATTGCCGAGCACAAGAAACACACACAGAGAGGGGAAACCAGCAAATCAGGAATAGCAGACCATGTTTGGACCCATCAACACAATATCTAGTAGTCCAAAGCTGCGATCTTACACAAAAAGGAACATTGGTTCAGGAGAAAATTCAAGGAAGCCGCATACATGTTGTCCAACAACATATTCAGACAGGCTAGCGTAGAGATACGTAACATATGGAAACCCATCATCAAGCGAAAAATGGCCAACTCCCACCAAACGGTCATCTCCCACTGAACCAGTGAAGCGGAATGAATGGAAAGCGGGGATGAGTGAAAGTTCTCGAAAGGCCCATAAATAGTCATCTCTAGGAGGAATCAGTCCAGTCATCACCCGAAGACGATTGTAGATACTAACAATCGAAACGTCGTGAACTAACTTGGCTTGGAATCTCTTAATCGAACTTAGAAAATACTTTTCTTGTTTTTTCAAATAGATCACTCTGTAAATAATACCATATCAGACTAGTCCACACTGAGAGCTTACAGAAAAAGTAGGATTTGACTATTTTTTCCATACTGAATGTGCCTAATACTTGAGCGGAGTGAGAATGGATCGGTTCAAAATGATTGCATTTTTATTTGATGCTAGAAAAACAAACAAAAAATTATTTCAAAAAATTTAAAAAATTATGAATTCAAAGATGTTGAAAAACAATTCCATCTTCTAGTGAGTCTATCTTCATATTTTTCAAATATCACTTAGTATATTTTCACATGATATAAATCTAAGATATTACAGCTCTCCAGAAATGTACCAATTGCAATTTTCCTTGTACTTCGATATTATCGTTAATTTTCATTTTATTCCTTCCAAGTTGAATTCATTTCTTTTCTCCACATTCACAGTTTTCTGATATCTTTTTCCCCACGAATTTGGGCTGTAAACATTCCTAGAATGAAGATATCGAACTGCTTTCCTTGGTTGAAAACATCTCATGTAACATCCCTCCGGATTTGGGTCAGTTCAGTTATATCAAATATCTTGATCAGGCAAGATTCTTGAAAGACACTTGAATATTCATTTCCCAAGATTATCCAACCTAGCAAAGAAGCANAGACAAGATTCTTGAAAGACACTTGAATATTAATTTCCCAAGATTATCCAACTGAAGATTATCAGCAAAAAAGTGCTTCCTAATTGTCAAAAACTCGTAATACAACACAGTCAAACGGCAAATATTAGAGATAATCTGCTCATGATATCCAGGAGCTTGTCTCGGAATATTCTCTGGAAGAGGATACTCAGGAATTACATCGTAGTAACAGCATTTCCCCATCTGCAAGCGCCACTTTTCGGATAATATCCAACCATGAGGTTAAATCCCCTGGTAAAATCTCCAGGAAGATATTATAAAACAGCATTGTAGATCCATAATTGTATTATTGACAGCACAAGAAATTTTTGACCGGACTTAATTTTTGTAACTTAGACATTGCTGTCGTGGTATTCACATTATTGGTAGTCAGTGGTAGTTTTCTTCAAAATAGTTCCATGGGGAATCGAGTTTGAATACAAACGGAAGAGAGAAGAGTCTTTTTCGTATAATTTAGCGTTCATATAAAAACTTTTGTTTCGAAAGGCCTTATTTTCCAGTTTGTATCTAAAAGTTATTTTGTATAGAGTTAATTTTTTTGAATTTTCGAGACTCTCGCCTTTAACTTTTACAGGTTCGACTGTGCCCGCTAGATGGATTGTATAATATTTCACCATTCATGATTCGATAATATATATCTCGGCTATGTCATTATAATTTTGAAAACAATGACACTTCAACAAATTTGAAAATCTTCCCATGAAAATTAGATTTGAGTCGTATTAAATTTGTAGAGAGCATGCCTGTGAATGCAGCATGCCTGTGAAATGGAGTTTCATTCTATGTTTCTGAATTGGAAATTGAATGAATTGGATTTATGAAATAGAACAATTTATCTATCCTGGTTGACAATTTCGATGAGTTTTAACTTCCATGGCCGGAAATAACAACTTTGTTATAGCTATCTATAGTGTTTGTTGGCAGTGGTTTATGAAACTTTATTTTTCATTTTTGTCTGCGGTATACATTATCTAAAGCGATGGGCCAATAAACAAGGTATCCAGGTTTTCTTCGGATTTATTCCATTGATGATAGGTGTGGCTTCCTCTCTATTTGTTGAATTGAATGACCTGATACGAGAGCATACCGATGAATCGGGTATGTATACTTCTCTTCAGGGGTTCAATGCAGAATGATTCAAAGCTACAAAAAATATGGTGATCTTCAAGTGTTGCTGGTGTTATTCAGCCTCCTGTGGTTATTAACTGACTTCTGATGGTTCCGTAGGAATGAATATTAATTTCACATTGTGTATGTTGGTCATCATGACCGCTGGTTGGGGTTCTTATTCAAATACCTGTCTATGTGCATTGGTTTCGTGTACACAACGTAATTTGAAATCCTATGTTCATATCTGTTTATTAGCTCATCTAAGAAGGGAATGGTTGCTTTCAGCTGCAGGAAATCCGGAAAAACCTGCAGAACAATATCATGTAAAGATATTGATCTGCCAATTTCCTCTTATTCATAGAATGAAATGTAGAGTGTCTCCAGAGGCTCCAATGAATTCAAGATATCGCCAGAATATTAAGAAACACGACTATCGTCAAACTAAAACCAGTCTGTTTCGTCTTTGACGAATGCATAATAATGACCAGATTCAACGCCAGAACCACAGTGAACAATTACTGAAGAAATAATGAGTTTGGTGCTTCTGTCAGAGGTTCAGGCATGTTTAAAGATCATCAGTGTTATTATTAGATTGACTGGTGCCTCAGCTATACTTGTTGTCTTATAGTCAGTTATTTTGGTGCATATTTGGCAATACAGTTGATCATCATCCGTTAAAAGTTCCATTTTCAGATGATTTAACAACATACTTTGCAGGGACTGGTTATCATCAGTTATATCAGGAAACGCTAGTTGAAGTTCCAGAAAATCATATTCGTTTTTGCTACGTCTTGAACAAAAACTTTATTTGAACAAATGAGATTGAAGGTTAACCAGAAGAATGTGTTTTCAACTAGCTTGAGAGTTTCAGATATAGCTCGATTATAAAAAGAGCAGTAGACCAAAGTTGGAACAAAAATGGCTCAAGAAAAGTGTAAACAATATAATTTTTTTCCAAGGAAATAATACTAAATAATGATACCGAAAATTCCATAAAAATGAAATTACTATTCAAGTTATCATAACGATAAGATTGAGAGTATTCAGCCGAATATACGAATTGTAACTATAATTTGTTGTGGAGTAAGGATAATAAGTACAAAAGAATCGTTTCAAACGTTATATTTACGTCATAAATTAATCATGAAATATGGGGCAAGCGCGATCAACAAAATCAGGAAAGGATAACTAGTGTTGATGTGATGATGGCATGCTTCAGATTTCCACAGAAAAATCTGAAAGAACGAGTGTGTGGAAGAAATTATTTTAAATACTTCAATATCAATCATAGCATGTATTTTTTATATCGACTAATCGATGTGTTGAAATTCTTAATCTTGAANCGATATTTATATTGAAATTTTCTGCCAAGCTTCTAATGTTCATATGCAAGACTCTGAAATTTGCTTCGATTTACATTTCATTTTCGTACTCCATAACAGATTGACATATAATAAATAGTATCTGGTACATTGCTCTCAAAATCTCTTATGAAACTATCCATATTTTGAAACATAAACAGAAAAATTAACAGATGACTAACCTGTAAAGTTTGAATCGAAAGTAACCAAACGATATTTATATGATATTTATTTCTTCTTAGATATGGAATTATGTCTAGTAACGGGCCTGTCAGTTGTACGTTCCTTAACAAGTTTCTTGTCTGAAACTGGTTTTGAAGTTGAAACATTCCGGGAGTCTGTTAGTTTGTCAAGAGTTTCCGTTTTTTTTCGAGACGGCTGTGTTTCCAAAGGTACGCTTTCTTGAAATGGTTGTCTAGAGTTACTGGCAACGGGAGTTTCTGGATCGCTAGAGGGTTTTCTTTGAATTGATTCGGTATCTGCGAATGTTTCAAGTTCAGCTGCTGTATACACTTTATTATCAACAATGCAAGATGAAGGTGCTTTTGTAGGATTTTCCCTCCTCTCTCTGTTTAGGTGTCAAGTTATTCACAATAGGTATTCGAGTACCGCAATTTTTTATAACCGAAGATTTTTTGATGAAATTTTAATAGGACTTTTTTCTGATCTTCCTAAAGTGTATACGTTATTGATCTCAGACTCAACAACATCTATATCCAATAAATCTTTAAGAATCTTTTGCACCAACTTCCTAATGTGTGAGTTCCATTTTAAATGATTGTCTATCATTACACCGAAATACTCTATTTCTGTAGCTTGTGTGATTTTCACGATGCTGTTTTCACCTCTGATTTTAAGGGGTTGAAGACTGGGTAAGTTTTTGTTATTCACTGAAACGGCTAAATATTTTGTTTTAGAAAAATGTATAGTCAATAGTTTGAAATTGAGCCAGTCAATGATTGTTATGAAGTCATTTTGTGCTTTAGTGATGAGCGAGTTCCAGTTTTCGGCTTCATGAAAAACTGCTGTGTCGTCTGTGTAGCTTATAATTGTCCCATCAGTGTGGAGATTGAACAGGTTATTAAGATATACTGTGAAAAGAATTGGACCAAGTATGGTGCCTTGAGGTACCCCAAACTTCATCACTTCATATTTACCTACTACTTTGACTACTTTTTTACTACTTTGACACTCTGATTTCTCTCACTCAAGTAACTTTTTATGAGAGTTAAACACGTTCCACGAATACCTAAATCTTCTAGAGCGTTCAGGAGTTTATTATGACTGACAGTATCGAACGCCTTGGCCAGATCAACGAATATGCAGAGGCACGGTTTACTACTATC